>JBBPQU010001064.1:0-11655 GCA_038092655.1 Boletus sensibilis
TTCGACGGTACTGCAGGTACCGCTGAGGCGTGGCTCATTTCCCTGACTCAGCAACTCCGGACGAAGCTTCCTCAGGGACAATATATTCTCAGTCATGCCCGTGAGTTATTGACTTCGCATATGTAAGACAGCAACTGCAATTTACCTCCCAGCCGTCGCTCCTTGGTTCTCTCCTAACATGTGGAGTGGTGGAGGATACTTGCAAGTACACAAGAGTGTAGGCTCTCTGATCGATTGGGTGCGTTATGGCATGTTCTGCACAGGATATTGGGCTGACTACTCGCTTCAGTACAACGTTCAGGTATGCCAAATTATCTAACACTCCCAGGGATACACTGACATAGGTGTTTGATTATGGGTTTCTAGTTCTATAACCGTAAGTGCGTGATTTACTGTAGCAAGTTGACAAGCTCAACCTTGCTTCACAGAGGGAACGACAGAATACACGACCTGCTCCGGCCTCCTCACTGCGTCCTCGTCGTCCTGGCCTGAAACCGCGCTTTTCCAAATCTCAGCCAACGGTGTCTCTCTCAACAAGCTTGTTATTGGCAAGCCAGCTACGGCTGCAGACGCCAGCAATGGGTACATGTCCACCGCAACGCTTGCTTCGTGTGTCTCCCAAGCTCATGCCTCTGGATGGGGTAAGTTCGATAATCTCCATGTAAAGAGACAGTAAATTTAAGGAGGACTTCTTACAGATGCCGGTGTGATGGTTTGGGAGGTACATTGACCGTGCCTCGAAATCAGCTTAAATTAACGAATTCTTTGATAGTACCCTGACGCGCCATCAGCCTGGATCACTGCCGTCCGTGGTCACACCTTCTAAGTAAGGAAATTGTGTACTAGTAAGATCACCGAAGGGAATTTTGAAATGTAATTATCATGTACAGTTGGGAATCACGTTGTATTTTTTGTCGAATGGGAGTGTATTTCCCGAAATTCGTGGACATGTTGAACGATTTTTTGATCAAACAAGAGAGGTTTGAGAAATATTCGGACCGAACAATAAAGATGTGCTAGCGCTGGTACGGCCACGTGGCCCTACCCGGAATTTGAGTCCTGGAAGAGCAGTAACTTTCCATCTGAGATCGGCACGCGATGTTGAGATGCTCAGAGTGATTCAGGTTCAGGCTTTCAGCGTTCAATCGTTCAACAATGATTCGAGCCACTCAGGTTGGCAAACCAGTGCCAGAACGGAACAGGTGCGGACATTTCTTGAATTGCCGTCACTTCTGTCCGCATGACAATTACTAACCAGTGGGTTTGGGCCGTCATCAATCATCATTGGTCCCATTCTCCCACTGTGCTTTTGGCGCCACGGGTTTTAGTTGACTAGCCACATTGCAGAGAAATGCGTGTTTGGAGAATGGTGGTGATGATCTGTACATTGCCGCCGAGCCGCCGGGGGACTCGGATGCCACGTCACTGTGCAAACCTTCTCAGGCTAATTGACTACCCTGTCAACCCTTTATTATGCACCTTGCGACGCGGAGCATGGTCGGAGGGCACACTCTCCGAGGACGTTCATGTGGTGGAAACGTCTCGTGTGGCCCCTCTTCAGGGTTTGCATATCTCGATAGCTCCTTGCCAGCGGGCACCATCCTCCCAGGTTGGTCGACCCATGCGGCTACATATGTCTCTCCTTGGGACTGCCCTTCAAGGCATGAAGATATGGCCATTGTTTATCCTCTGTGAGTAAGTCACACGATCACTTGTGCCTCTCCTCGACTGCTTTGATGGATATTCAAGAATTTGTTTTACAGAGCGTGGCGATTACATGTCCCTTGCCGAGAGATACTGTATCTATCGTCTGACTTTTTTGACCTTGTGTGCGCCCTAGCGGACCCCCAGATGGCCTCTATATAACGCGGAAGAATGGTGTTGATAAGTAACTGTTAGCTCTCGCTCAGTTAGCATCCTGGTCTTCACCCCATATCGGCATCATGGTGTCTCTTCTCTCTGGTGTCATCGCAACCTTGATGGTCTTCTCCATGTTTGGATTGGCGCTGGCTGTTCCACTGGCTGACAAGCTGAGGAGTCTCAGTGCTGGTGCCCGTGATATTCTGAAGCGGACGACTCCAGCTGCCCCACACTTCATAACTTACAATGACGCGTGGACCTATCCGTTTCCCAGTGCTTCACAGCTCCAGGTGAGCAGGACGTTCTCATTTATCACCGCTTCTTAATGCTGGTTCGTTGTAGGGTTACAATGTCTAGTAAGCCCTTGTCGGCAATATACATAGGGCACGACTAACAATTCACCAGTGCGCTCGCCTTCTGGATGACCTCTGGTGCAGCCGATATGGCTCTGGGATGGCAAGAACTTACAGCCAGCGAGCGTACTTCGTACCTGCAGGAGTACAATGCAGCTGGAATCTCGTTGATCGTGTCTGCATTCGGGTCTACCGATGCACCGACTTCATCGGGAACCAACGCCGCCACCGTTGCGAGCAATTTGGCTTCATGGGTGCTCGAATACGGTCTTCAAGGAGTTGACGTTGACTATGAAGTACAGCTTTAACTCATCGCGATGGTAGGGCTGCAAACTAATGGGGTATTCTTTCGGAATACTAGGATTTCAACGCATTCGACTATGATGGAGGTTCTGCAGAGACTTGGCTGATCAGTTTCACTCAGCAGATCCGGGCGCATCTTCCCCAGGGAGAATATATTCTCAGTCATGCTCGTGAGCAAAGGACCACGCACATGTAGGACTGCAATTCTAAAATACTTCACAGCGGTCGCACCTTGGTTCTCTCCCACTCTGTGGACTGGAGGAGGATACCTCGCAGTCCACAAGAGTGTAGGCTCTTTGATTGACTGGGTGAGTTGGCATAATCACAAGAATGCGTGCAAGGATACTGACTGCCTACTGCTTATTCAGTACAACGTACAAGTAAGCACAATCGTTCGTCCCACAAAGAACATTTCCTCAACCAGATTTCCGGTAAACCATCCTTCCAGTTCTACAACCGTCAGTTCTCCATGTTACTTCATCTTGAGCTTTAATAGCTTACGGCTATCTTACTCGTGACAGAGGGGACGTCGGAGTACACAACTTGCTCTGGCCTCCTCACCGCCTCCTCCTCGACCTGGCCTCAAACTGCGCTTTTCCAAATCGCAGCCAATGGTGTTTCTCTCGACAAGCTTGTGATCGGTAAGCCAGGTACTACCGGAGACGCCAACAACGGGTACATGTCCACATCGACACTTGCTTCGTGTATTGCTCAGGCTCATTCTTCTGGATGGAGTAAGCGGGCTCCCAATACCTTACCACACAAAGACAGCAAATGACCGAGATGAAAATCTTTACAGATGCTGGTGTAATGGTCTGGGAGGTAAGTTGCACGTTGTTTGTGTCTCGGAAATAGCTTGGACGGACGTACTCGTCTGACAGTACCCTCACGTGGGTTCTTCATGGATCACTGATGTCCGTGGAAACACCTGGCCAGTCTCTGGTTCGCCACTTCCTGTGACGTCACCTTCGACACCCACTACGACAACGACCCCAGCACCGCAGCCAATAACCTCTTCGACCTCTTCGACCTCTACAACCTCTACAACCTCTACAACCTCTACAACCTCTACAACCTCTACAACCTCTGCAACCTCTACAACCTCTGCAACCTCTACGACCTCTACGACCTCTTCGCCCACAACCACGACGACCACACCGTCTGGGAGTGGTAACTGTGCTGGCGTGTCTGCATGGGTGAACAATGTTGCAGTAAGCACCATTCGACTACATGTGAAGCCATGCCGGACGCACTCGTCTCATCTCTTTTTAGTATGTCGGTGGTAGCAAATCCACTTACAAGTGAGTTCTTCCGACGTTTTGTTTAAGTTGACTCGGTGCTGAATTCACCCCAAGCGGCTATCTCTGGATTGCGAATCAGTGGAACCAGGACGAAGTGCCAGGAGGTAAGCCCTTCTTTCTTTCATCGGGAGATTGAGTGCTAATGGGATGACATATACAAAAGGTGTTTCTGGTGCTTGGAACAACAACGGCGCATGTACTTAGGGGTCGCAGCTTCTCCGCCGGTCGATCTCGTGGTACATTCGTCAGCGGGATGATTGGGAATCATCGATCATCCTCAACCCCCACGCTAACCCGAGACATGTCAACACGAGATTTGAGTGCAACCTGCAATGATTTTACGAGCTAATCAACGGTAAATGTCTTTATGAACTGTAGCAATCGCGTTCCTTTATACATTAACTATGTAGGGAGATAGAGGAGTTGGGGACGTGCATTACTTGTGTGTGCAATGTGGTTTTCTATACAGCCTTGACTTATGGCCGACTTGGATGAATTATAGAATAACGGTTTCCGATGCTAAATGTTGCCGACACTGAGCAGTGTTGGTACCTCTTCGGGTTCCTGCTATGGGCCATCATGCGTTTTCCCCCATGCTTTCAATCATGCGGTACACGACGACGACAAGTTTCCATTGCAACAACATAACAGATATGCGACGACGACGGCACTACAATTTCGTGGCTTACACATACAAGCAGAACACAACCGATCGATGGCGCACCGCCTATCTCTTCCAAATACCCCCAGGCTGAGGGCTATATTCCGGGCGAGTCAGCTCAATCTTGGTGGACGCAGGGATATTGGAGACTGGTTTTTGGTAGAGCCACATGGTATTCCCGGGCCGCACATCATCGAATAATTGGTACATGTATAGCAGTAGCCATGTGGAGGGATCCATACCTGGGTTTTCGTCGTTCAAGTAGCTCGAATCGATTGTCACGCAATAGAGGACTTCTGCTCTTGCCTTTCCCCACTTGGGTACCGTTACTTCCGTGAGAGATGAAGACATCAATGGGCGAGCCATCGTTGACGACGAAAAATCTGGAGCCGGCTGAACGTCGTGATCGCCGCTGCGTGGAAACAAAAGTTTACGTGAGTGTCTTTCTTTCGTAGTCGTGACTATGCACCCTTCCCCACTGAACATGGGTGTTCGATGCTACGCTCTTGGGCGGGATTAATGGATTATCGTCATCTGGTATGATGACAACTTGGGGAGACAAGAGGTTGAACTCGGGTCCTGTTACAAGCAATAGTCAGACTTACAGTCGCCTTGGATGAGTCGAAGATCGATGAACCTGATTTGGGCTTTATCTTATCACACATAGCATCGTTTATCTCACTCTATCGCCTACAGTAGCTCACACCATCGCCACTCCCAGCGTCTCCGAGTCCGTGCCGCGGTATCAAGCTATTCGGATAGACTAGAATTGTTTTTCTACACTAAATCTCGCATTCTCCTCTTCTTTTAATCTCGAGAAGCACGCCGATCGCATCATCATGGTCGAAGTCAAGAACAAGGTTTGCCTCATGTACGTCGACTTGCTCCGATCATCTTCTACGAAGCTCACCTTAATCTTTCATTCGAAAGCGTCCACGATGGCTGGGGAATAGCACCCAAGAAGGGCACGAAAGGAGATGCCATCGAAGCTGCTGATACCACCAACATGGATACCATCGCCAAAAATCACGCATACCGCACACTCTTCGCACATGGGAACGCGGTTGGGCTGAACGACGGCCTCATGGGGAACTCAGAGGTTGGGTACGTCGATCGTGATTCGGATTCGCACGGACGTGTTTGTCTCTGTTCACTGACATCACTGTGATATGATCATGACTAGACACCTCAACATCGGTGCTGGCCGGATTGTCTGGCAGGACATTGTCCGGATCGATGTGTCGATCACAAAGAGACAGTTTCACCAGAACCAGACGATCCTCGAGAGCACGAAGCGCGCTAAAGAGGGTAATGGACGTCTGCATCTACTCGGTTTGGTACGTATGCAAGAATATGGTATGCGCTGCAATCTTTGACATCGTGCTTGCAAGGTCTCGGATGGTGGTGTTCACTCCCACATCAAGCATCTCAAAGCCCTCCTCGAGACCGCCAAAGAATCTGGCGTGCCGCACACCTATGTTCACTTCTTTGGTGACGGGCGTGACACTGCTCCAACGTCAACCAAGGGCTATGCCGAAGACTTGCTTTCTTTCCTAAAGTCCGAAGCTTACGGTGAGCTGGCTACTGTAGTTGGCCGATACTATGCTATGGATCGTGACAAGCGCTGGGAGCGTATCAAGATCGCTGTCGAGGGCCTTGTTGACGGTGAAGGTGAAGAGACGAAAGATGTGCTTAAGACCATCCAGGAGAGGTACGACAACAAGGAGACAGACGAGTTCTTGAAGCCCATCATCATCAATGGTGCGGACGGACGCATCAAGGAGGGAGACACGTTGTTCTTCTTCAACTACCGCTCTGATCGCATGCGTGAGATTGTGAGCGTCATCGGGCTACCGGACAAGCCCGTGGAAGTGAACATCCCCGGAAATCTTGTGAGCTTTTCCTTTCACTGTCAGCGCTTGATAACTGACTGATCCCGGACCAGCATATTGCGACGATGTCCCGCTATAACGCCGAGTTCCCGTTCCCGGTAGCTTTCCCACCCCAGGCAATGACGAACGTGCTCGCAGAATGGCTCTCCAAACAAGGCCTTTCCCAAGCTCACATCGCTGAGACAGAGAAATACGCCCACGTCACCTTCTTCTTCAATGGTGGTGTCGAGAAACAATTTCCCTCCGAAGAACGCCACTTGATCGCTTCTCCAAAAGTCGCGACATATGACTTACAGCCACAAATGAGCGCCCAAGAGGTGGCTGACAAGGTGGCCGAGGTGGTTTCGAGCAAGAAACACGAATTCGTCATGTGCAACTTTGCACCTCCCGACATGGTAGGGCACACGGGTGTGTACGAGGCCGCCGTCGAGGCGATCACGGCAACGGACAAGGCTGTCGGGACGATCTACGAGGCATGCGAGAAGGCTGGATATGTCTTGCTTATCACGGCAGATCACGGGAACGCAGAGCAGATGGTGAATCCAGAGACCGGAGCACCGCACACGGCGCACACGACGAACAAAGTCCCGTTCATCATGGCTGGGAAGGATCTCGAGTTTGTCCAGGATGAAAAGGGTGCGACGTCGCCGGAGGAAGCGGGAGCGTTGGCAGATGTTGCGCCGACCGTGCTTGCGATTTTGGGGTTGCCGCAGCCTGAAGGTGAGTGGTGGCGGTCGATATTTGGATACGTCTTGGCTGATGCGTTTTTTTGTAGAGATGACCGGGCGGTCGTTGTTGAAGAATTAGAGCCTGTACAATACATAGAGTTTACATACCACCGAAACAGAAATTCAAACGCTCCGATATGTCAGCGAAGCCAGTGACTCTCGCTCGACATAATCGCCCTGTGGGTAAATTTACACTCTCAGGTCAGCCGCATTGGGGACATCACATGATCTGACGTCACGCGGTATCACAAGCTGCTGATTAGTATGACCCCTATCCACACCTTTTCTCTCTCTGTCTACCAATAAATAATGCCCCCCAAAAAACGCACAAACGCATCCAAGCGTACGCCTCCCACGTCGCCCATCACCTCCACGTCCCATGTATCAGCAGATCAACACCATCACCTTCGTCACACCGGCCCGAGCATCAGCACCCGTGCTGGTGTCGCTGCACCGTCCAAGCCTCCATCTGCGCCTGCGCAGCCAGCACCCACTTCTGAGAGCCCACCCACTCAGAAAGGCCCTCGCGAAAAGAAACTGCTTGCAGAGGTCTCTCCCCCCGGCGCGCGCACGTCATTCACCAAGTTCATATATGTCCTCCTCTTCCTGGCGCTGTTGCTCCTCGGGTGGTATGTCTACGGGATGGTCACCCTGTTGGGGAGGTTGAAAGATGAAGTCGGATGGTGGGGTATTCTTGTGGGTAATTCGGAAGAGATAACACGATGGGAGACTTTGAAGGGGTGGGGGTTCAGATCGGATCGGTCAGGAGGGGAAGGTGGAGGGGCTGAGGCAGGAAAAACTGGCGATTTGGAAAGCTCGTTGAACGCGCTTGCAAATGCACTGGGTATATCTCCGGTGCAGGTAGCGTCTGCGGTGAAGCCACTGATTCCGCAGGCAAGCTTGACGAGCATTGCATCGAAAACGGAAGAAACGGGTGGTTCGGAGGCGGTCAGAATATTGCTCGAGGATACCACGCGAAATAGCAAGGATAAGGCAGGTGTTACAGGGATCGCAGAAGAGTTTGCAGAAAGGTTGGGAAAGGGTGTAGCAGAAGAGGATGTTGCCGAGGGTAGTGTGGTTTGAAGAACTGCCCGTCGTGTCGTGACTCTATTTTATGGAACGTGTGATTATTTTGCTCATCGACTCGCCTGAAAAGTGTCGATATGCAAGCTCGACATTCACCTGCCTTGTAAAATTCATCGGAGGGATGATTCTGGTGTGCTACAGCCAATTTCCATTTTTGCAGATGTGCTAACGTAGCGCGCAAGTTGTCGCGCGCGAATCTTTGCGCAAACGGAGCACCATAAGTAGTTGTCTACCAGGCTGATATCCAACTCATAAGCACCAGTCGAGTTGGGGGGCTTGGACGTTCCATATTTCTCCAGGAATGTCACCTTGAAGTTGTTGATACCCACGGTCGCGATCATGGGCACGACGATTCTGCCAACGAGGAACTAATGGTCATGAGGTTTCACTTCCAAGCGTACAGCGATATTGGC
Organism: Boletus sensibilis; assembly: GCA_038092655.1. NCBI lineage: Eukaryota > Fungi > Basidiomycota > Agaricomycetes > Boletales > Boletaceae > Boletus > Boletus sensibilis. The sequence continues at coordinate 8,598 of JBBPQU010001064.1, forward strand.
AGACTTGCCTCGTAATACCCGGTATTCTCCGGCGTGTGCCATACGTTCAGCGGGGCCCCAGTTCAGTAGTACGTCAACAACCTGTTTCCAGCACCACACAGATGAACAGGGTCCCCAGAACAGGGTACGTTGCACTCTGAATCGGACACAAACGCCCCGCAGTTGGTGGTGACATCGCTGACGTCACCGCAAACTAACATCTCAGGCGTTCACTACACACGCAGTCATCAGGACGAACAAGGGAATACGCACAACACTATTTCCGAATCCAGCAGCGGGATAGCCATACGCACCGCATTGGGTCAGACAAGCGTCGACTGTATTGTTCGTTGTTCAATCCATTTTGTATGGGAACACTCTCGATCCAGACGTCGGCTCACTATCGCAAGGTAAGATGGTCAGCATAAGGACGTTCCGACAAGACATCCTCACCCGTGCGATGCATCCTTGGTAGTATTCCCATGATCCAGGAAGAATCATCTCTTGAATCGTAGGGACGGGGAGCGCCGTCACGCCAAAAGAAAAGAATGTCTCACTTGGGATATCAGCGCTGATAACGGTGCTAACGGACGAAGGGCCATGTTGAACCGCTGCCTTCCAGTCCCCTTCGTCCCGGGGATGCTTTGTAGACCGGACGAGCGTTGGTTTCAACTCGGTCACCATGAATTAACTGTTGAGAAATAAGTGGTACCTGGGGAATCTACCGATGATGTCGACCAAAGGTGTGTGCTCTGTAGTCATCAAGGAACAGGGCTGCAGACCAAGGAACCAGGATTCCCGTGAGTTGCCAATCACAGACACGTAACTTAGGACGAAACGCCACGGATATTCGTGGACAAGGCAACGATGAAGCATTTATGTAAAAGGATTCCTACCGTTTGCCGCAATAAAAGGATGATCGCGAGCGAACACATGACCACGTGCGCTTGACCCGTTACCATCGTCTTCACCTTCACTACCCCGACCACTGGCCTTCGTCTTTGTATCTATCTGCCAGTGTTCAATGACAGAAATGCTACGAAGTGGACTCTTCCATTGATTGTAGCCAAGTCTGAATCTTATTTTCGTTGTCGGCAACATCTACAGCATCATTGCCAGGCAGCCTTCTTTCGCCCTCTCTCGCTGCTCGCATCCACAGGGCCAAGACCACATCAAGCATATCTCCGCGAGTCGGCTGGTCCGCTGAGTTGTCAGCTCGTGTTTTGTATGCACTCCGTCTGTCATATCGAATGGTACGAGCTATTGGCTGATGAGGTACCTGTGCGGTCGGATCTCCTGATGCATCTTCACCGTCACCACCCTCCACGCCACCTTCATAATAAGAATCCTTTGAATTCGCCCGGACATATTCAATGAAAGGTTCTGGACCCCATGCCCGCAGAACTGCTGTGGCATAACAGAGATCGACAATGATGGCAAGCGACCACTGGGTGATGTCTTGTGGTTGCCGTGCATCAGAGTTGTGAGGGCCGCCATAGGACAGCATTGGGCCAATCTGAGATGGTTGAATATGCTGTAATGTAAAGCGATTTTCCGGACTCCCTGCATTTGGTGGATGGTGGTAAGGAATATCATCGACGGTCAAAGCAAAATTAGGTGTCTATTGGGTACTTGAGTTGCACGGAATAAACAGGAACGACAACAGATCACAGACCTTCAAAAAAGCTATGTCACCTGCATCAAGTGCGTCATGGAAGCCAGCGTAAAGTAGGGTCCCATTTCGAGTGTCATCAATGTCGTCCAACGGGTCCACGAGACCATATGTTTCACGTCGGTGATTGAAGAGGTTTGACATGTACTTGATTGAAGGGTCACAATTTGCTACGAATTGATGTAAGATCCATGAAAACGCACGCTGTCTGCCTTTGAATGGGGGATAAAATGACATGCATCGCAATTGCGGGCGAATTCGCCAGTCAACACGCAGGTCTCATCACGCTCGATCAATTTTTGTCTGAAATCCGTCCTCGCAGACGACAAATCCGATGCACTCGACGTTCTGTTGTCAATTGCATCGACATCAGCGAAGCGAGGTTCGCCTGAAAAGGTCAACAATGTTAGGAGAGATCTTAGTGTATAGGGGTCTAGCTTGCCGTCTGATATAAAATAGTAAGAACGAGCCTCTATCTGCGTTGTGTAGTCAAGCTCTGGGCCGTTCATGGACGTGGAGAGGTAGCCTTGTCGTCCGTAGATGGTGAAACCGAGGAACCTCAGCCACTTCAGAGGTGTGATAGTAAAGGTTGTACATCCAGCAAGCGGGATGGACTATGCAACTTCGCTGCTGTCGTTGAGACACAGCAGTAGCTTGACTTTGCTCGGGACGGACATGACTGGTTGCCAGCCCGTCTGGTGGGTTGGAGTTTTTATTATAAGCTCTGACAACTGTCGAGAAGGAGGGTTACAAGGCAGGAGGCTCCCACGCAGGTAGAATCGTCATTCCAAGGGTTGTGGCAAGTCGAGAAGCTGGCAAGGGGTTGCCAGTCGGAGTGGGAACCTTGAAATGGTGTGTACACCCTTCTCGGCCCGCCACAACCCCTTGTCATTCTCCTACCACAAGGAACTTTCGATGGTACGGTGGCGCTGGCTGAGACCTACACATTGAATCAGATGGAGGTTTGTTCTCTTGTTTTGTTATCCTACTGACCGACTTCGCCTACAAAGTTTTATGTGGTGGTGAGAGAATCCTACTGGGTACTGGTGGAGGGACACACGAGGGCGTCGCCTAAGTGGCGCGTCCCGCGTGGCCACTAAATACCACGTCATCTGTGAGGAGAAGCACAGCTGCGAATGACCAACAAATAGATGTGCTCAACCAGATGGTGTGCTTGTCCTTATTTTAGATGCTCTAGCACCTTGCCCTGTCCTCACCGCCTCTTATCGAGGGGCAGTGCCACCAGCTCACTGGCTCTCGGCGAATAAGGCGAGTGGTGACCAACCCGAGCCGAATTCGTGCGACCCCGAACTACTAGTGGATCGAACATCAAGAATCCATGATAGTTAGTAGGTAGGGTATCATGAAAATATTATGATTGGTCTAGGAATCGGAACGTTCGAGCTC
>JBBPQU010001065.1:0-11638 GCA_038092655.1 Boletus sensibilis
TGAAAACCTTGCCGCCGGGAAGATCCGTCCCTTGAACTCTCCTCAGGCCTCCCCTTTCTTCTTTGTTAAAAAGAAGGATGGTGGACTTTGCCCCTGCCAGGATTATCACTACGTCAATGAACATACTGTTCAGGACGCCTACCCTCTCCCCCTCATCTCCAACCTCATGGACAAACTGAAGGATGCCAAGGTCTTCACAAAGTTTGATGTCCGATGGGGATACAACAACATCCGTGTCAAAGACGGCCATCAATGGAAGGCCGCATTCATTACTCACAAGGGTCTTTTCAAACCCATGGTAATGTTCTTCAGACTTTGCAACTCACCCGCCACATTCCAGTGGTTCATGAATGACTCCTTCCATGACATGATCGCCAAAGGATGGCTTGTCATCTATATGGATGACCTCTTGATCTTCTTGCCTGATGAGAAAACCCACGAAGAACATATGAAATGCATCCTCCAGCGTATGATGGAGCTAGACTTACACCTCAAACTCGAGAAGTGTAAGTTTGCCACTGACGAAGTCAAATATTTAGGACTCGTCGTCAAACCCAGCGAACTCGCCATGGACCCTGTCAAACTTGAAGGGATCTCCTCCTGGCCCACTCTCACGACTGTCAAGGAAGTTCACTCCTTCCTTGGCTTTGCCAACTTCTATTGCCAGTTCATTCCGGACTACTCCACCATCGCTCACCCCCTCATTGATCTCACCAAGAAAAACCTTTCCTGGGCATGGACTCCCGCCTGCCAGGACGCCTTCGCTTCTCTTAAGAAGCTCTTCCTCTCCGAACCAGTACTTCACATGCCGGATCTTGCCGCTCCCTTCACTATTGCCACCAACGCCTCATGGAACGCCATCAGAGGGATACTCCTGCAAGCCGACTCCAATGGAGATTGGCACCCTTGCTCGTACCTCTCACAGTCCCTTGCTGCCGCTGAGCAGAACTACAACATCTATGATCACGAGCTCCTTGCCGTCATCCGTGCCCTGAAATCCTGGAGACACTACCTCCACAGATCCCAATTCCCTGTCCAGGTCTTTACTGATCATAAGAACCTGACGTATTTCCAGTCTCCTCAGACCCTCAACCACCGCCAAGCCCATTGGCTCCTCGATCTTGCGGATTTTGATCTCAAGATGATCCACATGCCCGGTGTAGAGATCGTACGATCCCTACGGTTATAGAGGCACATTCCACCACATTCCACACCACTCTTCTTCCATTCACAGCTAGTCCGTCGTGGTCCGACTACCTTCTGAAGTCCCTATCCATCCGGGTCAGTCTGGATGTTTCCTTGTTCACTCCGTTTGCACTATATCCATTCCTACTGCATCTAGACCATCTCATTAGACCATTTAGTATGCGGCCCTTCATTTCCAATATCACTGACATATCCCGTACACTATGTACCTCACTTCCTGTCATTCCAGAGTAGTACGGACTATAAAGCCTGTAACCTAGGAATACTGGAATCTAGTTACCTTCATGTTGGTTTCTCAAGTCCGTCCGTCGTCTTGTACTCTGCTCATCGTGAGCCTCCACTCGAGAACTACCACTGTTCTCACTTCCCGTCTCATTTCTTCGCTCCTTCAAACTCCTGCTCTTTCTCTTCGGACTCTTATGCATCCAGTTCCAGACCAACCGGACCAATCTCATTTCAACCCGAATTACTTTTGGATCCACTTTCTCTTGGGTTTGTACCTTCAGGCACCTCTCCTGATAACACTTCTCTTCATAGTAGAATCCCTTTGGACAATACTCATGTCCCTTCACCATCCCTGCAAGTTCAGGACAGTTTCCTTAGTCCTCTGAACCACTTTTGTTGTTCTACACCGGTTTCCATCTCTCGGGTCCAGATGCCCTCTCCTGGCGCTGCAACCATTTTCCCCGTTCTGACCCCGATAATCAGGCAGTCACACTCTGTTACGATTCTCCAAGTACTCTTTTCTTTTTCCTTGACCTTGCGTTGTATTGTTATGAGTCGTCCGTTCGACTCCCGCCTCGCATGTATTCTTTCTCTCTTTGTTGTCGCATAACTTCTCCAGTCAGCCGATGCTGTTTCCTCACGTGACTCCGCAGTCATCACGCCATAACAATGCCTTCTTCTTTTATTTGTAATAACACTGATGTGTCGTCTTCTCATTGGTTCCCATTATCGTATGACACATCATCCTTATTCCCTTCCCATACTTAGCAGTATCTTCTCATGGTCCATGCGTGGAACCCTCACTTATAAATATGCGACTCCTCCATAGTCGACCCTTAGCTTAGACCTCCCTTGTACTCCCTAGTACTTGTCATCACTAAGGAAATCCACTTGGTTCCTCGCTCGCTCTCGGTTCCTCGTCTCATACCCTTGACCTGGACTGGTCCGGTTCCCTCGAATCCTTGACCCGGTCAGGTGAGCTATTGAGCCCCTGCGTCCGGTCCCCTCGCTGCTGTTGTTGCACTCTGTGCCCAGTAGACATCTTTGAACTTTCGACCCAGCCTATCGGGCTGGTTTCTCTGTTGTCATCTCGGGACTCCACCGCAGGACGACTCACTTCGCCTTGAGCACGCTTATGCATCCAAGGATACCCCTCGCCCCTAGGCCTCTTTTGTCCAACAAGGGCTACGTTCAGTCCTACCCGGGTTGAGCGTAACAAAAGGTCTAAGCTCTCGCCACCGGCTACTTCTACGTAAGCCATCACCATTTCTCACTGAAACTCCTACGACTCTCTCTGGCGACCTCATTGGCCAAAACCCATCGAATCTCCCGAATCCACCTCGGAATCCAACGAGGAAGAACCCAAAGACCCCTTAGACGTCTTCCCCGATGACATCTTATCCTCACAAGAAGAAGTCTTCGAAGACGCTGAATTATCCCATCAGCTCACCTCCTCCCTCTCCATCCCTCGAGCCCCCACTCCTCCATCTCCCACTCCTGTCGCTCGGAACCCGTTGTTCCAACTCCCTTCCCCCATCCAACCAGCCTCACCCTCGTCTTCTTCAGATATGTCCTCACACGCCATTGAACTTTGCCTCGGGGCCCCATGGGCTTTCGATGGATCCTATGAACAAGCCATTGAATGGCTCAACACTGTTGAAACTTACCTTTTGGTAAACAGTGATGTCTATAACACCAATGCCAAGAAGGTCGCCTTCGCTCTCTCCCATATGACTGAGGGATCCGCTCGTACCTGGGCTGGTACTTTTTGACAGACCGCCCTTGCTCTTGCTAGCCCTAGCCTCGGTTCTTTTGACAACTTCAAGGTCGCCTTTAAGAAAGCCTTCGAACACCACGATACCATCGGCAATGCAGTTGCCTGGTTGTTTACCACCCGCGTTGTCCAAAAGAAGGATGAATCCCACACTACGACTCTGCAGAACTATATCTCAGAGTTCAAGAACAAAGTTGCCCTCGCGTGCATCACCAACCCCAATGTCTTGATCCAGTACTTCGTGTCCAGAATCCCTACACCCCTGATGTCCAAAATCATGGGAATGGACACTGTCCTGTCCACTATCAACTCTTGGTACGAAAAAGCCGTACATTTCCAGACCCAACGTGATCGCACACGCGAAATCGCCCAGGTCAACAAGAAACCTTCCGGTGGTTATCACTCATTCACCCCGAGATCCTCCGCTCCCATCAAAGACCCTGATGCCATGGACGTTGACCTAATCAAAGTAAGCAAGCTGACCGATGCAGAACGACAGCATTGCCGCAAGGAAGGCCTCTGCTTCCACTGCCAGAAACCAGGCCATACTTTCTTCAAATGCCCCTCCTTCCCAGCCAAGAAGCTGAAGAACAAGCGTGTCAACAAAGTAGAAGAAACACTTCCGAAGCTGGAGGAGATTGAAGATGATGACAACAAAGAAGAAAACATCTGACATGTTTCTTTTCTTTTGGATTTTTGAACTGGGGATCTGCTTCAACGCCAGACTCCCCTTCTCTCCGTAGTGGTGTAACCATACCATCTCTTGTACCCAAGGCAATAGAAATTGCCATGCAACTCATTGTACCCTCGCACACTCTCAAAGCCATCAACGTCTGCGCCACTGAACACGAGAAACTCTTCTTCTACAATGGATGGGAAGAAGAGAATCAATTCATCGACCGCACCCTCAGAAACTGCGCTCTTTACCGAACTATCAGATTCGGATCTCGCTTCACCCCTCTAGGATCCACCAGGGTCGCTAGACTCACTCAAGCCACGGAGCTTGCCATCTCCGCTGATAAAGACAAACCCAAGACGGTTCTTTCCCCAGCTTATGCCGAATTGGCTTCCGTCTTCTCCAAGGAAGCTACCGACCACGTTCCTCCCTCTCGCCCCTATGACCATGAGATAAATCTCAAGGGAGGCTTCATTCCAAAGATCGGGAAACTCTATCCCCTCATGCCAGAGGAACGAACCGCCACCGAAACCTTCCTAGATGAAAACCTCGCTGCTGGGAAGATCCGACCGTCGAACTCTCCTCAAGCCTCTCCCTTCTTCTTTGTCAAGAAGAAGGATGGCAGACTCCGTCCCTGCCAGGACTACCAATACGTCAATGAACATACTGTTCGGGACGCCTACCCCCTCCCACTCATTTCCGACCTCATGAACAAACTGAAAGACGCCAAGGTCTTCACGAAGTTTGATGTCCAATGGGGATACAACAACGTCCGCATCAAAGACAGCCATCAATGGAAGGCTACATTCGTCACTCACAAGGGTCTCTTTGAACCCACAGTGATGTTCTTCGGATTGTGTAACTCACCCGCAATGTTCCAGTGGTTTATGAACGACTCCTTCTGTGACATGATCGCCGAAGGATGGCTTGTCATCTATATGGACGACCTCTTGATATTCTCGCCAGACGAGAAAACCCACAAAGAACACACGAAACGCATCCTCCAGCGTATGATGGAGCTCGACTTACACCTCAAACTCGAGAAGTGTAAGTTTGCCACGGATGAAGTCAAATATTTAGGACTTGTCGTCAAATCCGGTGAACTCACCATGGACCCCGTGAAACTCGAAGAAATCTCTTCCTGGCCTACTCCCACAACAGTCAAGGACATCCATTCCTTCCTTGGCTTCGCCAACTTCTATCGCCAGTTTATTCTGGATTATTCCATGATCGCTCGTCCCCTCATTGACCTTACTAAGAAAAACCTTTCCTGGGCATGGACTTCTGCCTGCCAAAACGCCTTCGCTTCTCTCAAGAAGCTTTTCCTCGCTGAACTGGTACTCCGTATGCCGGATCTTGCCACCCCTTTTGCCATCGCCACCGACGCCTCGCGGAATGCCACCGGAGGAATTCTCTTGCAAGCTGACTCCAACAGGGATTGGCACCCTTGCTCATATCTCTCGCAATCCCTCGCTGCCGCCAAGCAGAACTATGATATCTATGATCGCAAACTCCTCGCAGTCATCCGCGCCTTGAAATCCTGGAGACATTATCTCCACAGATCCCAATTCCCCATTCAGGTCTTCACTGATCATAAAAACCTGACGTACTTCCGATCCCCGCAGACCCTCAACCGCCGCCAAGCCCGCTGGCTCCTCAATCTTGCAGATTTTGATCTCAAAATGATCCACATACCGGGTTCCCAGCTCTCAGGTCCAGACGCCCTCTCCCAGCGCTGCGACCACTTCCCTCGTTCTGACCCCAATAATCAGGCGGTCACGCTCCTTCCCCCTTCAATCTTTGTCCGCACTATCGACACTGCCCTCGCCAATAAGATCTCCCTCGCCTCTAAGGGGGACCCCATTTGTCTCCAGCGTCTTCAGTCTATGAATGAAGACATTCCCCTTGCTTTCTGCTCATGCCTGTCCGATTGGCAGATGGAGGGCAACGTCCTCATGTACAAGGGCCACGTATACGTTCCGGATTCCGGGGACTTATGCCGCTCTATACTCCAGCACTGCCACAACCACGAGACCGCCGGACACCCTGGCTTCTTGAAAACCCGCCAGCTCATCTCTGCCAAGTTCTGGTGGCCCAGGCTTGCCACCTATGTCCGCCGCTATGTCAAAGGCTGTGCTACATGCCAGCAAAACAAATCCAACACCCACCCCACAGTCGCTCCTCTCACACCCATTAAGTCCTTCGCCACTCGCCCCTTCCAACAGATCTCGTGCGATCTCATCATGGATCTCCCCAAGTCTTCTTCTTTCGATACCCTTCTGGTTGTGGTCAACCATGGGCTTACTAAGGGGGTGATTCTTTGCCCCACGAAGAAAACTATCACCACCAAGGGAGTAGCTTCCCTCTTTTTCCACAAGGTCTTCACTTGTTTCGGCCTTTACAACAAAGTTATCTCTGACTATGGCCCTCAATTCGCCTCCACCTTTGCTAAAGAGCTCGGACGCATCTTGAACTATGACCTCTCCCTCTCCACGGCTTACCACCCTCAAACCAACGGCGAAACCGAATGTGTCAACCAGGAAATCGAGACGTACCTCCGTATCTTTTGTGGAAATAACCCTGGTTCCTGGGCTGACAACATTTCCCATGCAGAATTCGCCCATAATCACCGCCCCCACTCCGTCACTGGTCAATCACCATTCTATCTCATGATGGGATACAAACCCCGTGCCCTACCTTCAGTTATTACTGAATCCTTGCTCCCTGCCGTAGAAACCCGCATGAAAACTTTGAACGCTGCTCGAAGTGAAGCCCTCGCCTCTCATGAACTTGCTCACCAGACAATGGCCACTCACACTCACCAAAAATTCACTCCCTTCCAGAACGGAGACAAGGCTTGGCTCAAAGCCCGAAACCTGAAACGCTCCATTGTTAACCCTAAATTTGCCCCAAAAACGTGAAGGACTCTTCACCATCACGAAGGTCTTATCGCCGATCACATACCAACTCTGACTCCCTGCTGCATGGAAGATCCATCCCGTTTTCCATGCTTCTCTTCTAACCCCCTACCGTGAGAACCCCGTCCATGGACGGAACTTCCTGAAACCTCCACCTGATCTGGTCGGAGGTGAGGAGGAATACGAAATTGACTGGATCTTACGCCACCACGGAACTCTCCGATCCCGCTCCTTCCTGATCTGCTGGAAGGGATATACTGTGGAGGATGACTCCTGGGTCCCAGAACGGAACTTAAAAAATGCTAGCTCCGCCCTGAAAGCATATAAAAAGCTGCACCCCACCATCTTTCCCTCTAACTGCTCTTGATCCTACACTGCCATGTCCATCGACCTCCGCACCCCCAGCTCGATCTCCACCATATCCTCCATCGCTCCGTCTACCCCACTCCAAAATGTCTCTCCCGTCGAAGCCAACGCCACTCTCCACAATTGTCTTGAGTGTCCTCTGTCACCTCCTGATCTTCCTCATGTGCCTTCCCCGCCTCCTCTTGACCTTAACAGTGGAAATCCTTCCCCTCTTGCATCCCTGGATATTACATCCGGCCTGTATGCTGTTGAGCAATGTCCTATTGTTGCTCCAAATCCTGATCTTCCGGTTTCTGTTGCTGCGTGCTCATCCTATCAGTAGACGTCCCTATCTTCGCCTCTTGCCTCCATGACGACCACCCCAATGGAGAAGAAATCGTTATGCTCGCGAAACAGCTGCGTAATTCTCGTATCGCCACTCACGTTGATCATTACCTTGATGTTGGGTCCCCCCTCCATGCACTCTATCGCACCTTTCTCCAGAACGAAACCATCCTCACTCACTTGGGCCATCCTGTAGCCCGAGCAGAGCAGGAACTCATTAATTGCCTTATCCTTGATGACGCCCGCAATGTCCAGGCCCAATTATTCATCGCCATGTACCAACTCAACATGCTCAATGTTACGAACAGTGGACCCCCCACCTTTTCCTCTTCTATTCCCTCCCCTATCTTCGACTCCCTCATTCCAGGGTCTTCCCTTTGGAACGACATTGTCACATCCCTCATGGACTACGCTGTGCAAGACACAGCCTACAAAGACTGCTTCGAGCATAGCCTCGAACAGCCTCTTTGATCCTATTTTCCACGACCCGGTTCTTTCCTTTCTCTTCCTATATCTTCCGTACTATTCCTATTTATCCCACAGACACTGCCTCCTAACGTGTTCTCTTGTATGCGTCATATTCCTTTACCTAGTCACGTACACGATGTGATCCATCACATGACTCGCATCTTGCCTGCCCTTATGTATATTCAAGCTCCGCTTGAACCCTACTTCTACCTTATATAAACCGCACCACTCTATACTTGTATCTCTAACTTAGACCTACACAATCTACAGTATAAAGTCTTTCTTCACTCGCCTCGTCTCTCACTCTAAGCTCGATACTAGGCTTTATCCTAGGTATCTGTTGTCTCTTATACCTCTCATCGAGGATAAGACCTAGGCCAGTCATAAGCCCTAGGACCTTCAGTCTGCCAGACCAGGGAAGATATAGACTTGGAATACACCTTGGTGTTCCATTGTTATGCGGTCGTAACAAAAGGTCTAAGTTATAGATTGTTGGAGCTACTATGCCCAACCACCTTACCGGCTACCTGGAGGTAGCAACCCATCGTCACCACGCAGAGAATCAATCTAGCATCCTACCAAGTAGGATCACCTTCAGACGATGAAGAGAACAGAATCTCTTCCCCTCTCCCCACTCCATCCTTTTCTGCCATGCCAGAACATAGGATATCTGCACCATCTCGTACTCCATCTATTCCACCTCCCCCTCGACAATCTCCGGCACCAGCGATCTCGCAAAACCCCTCCATCACTCATTCCGTCCAGTCTACTTCTGATATACCGGAGGAGATCATCCTTCCATCTGAAGAATCCAAAGACTATCACTACCAGGACCCTACCCCACCTAAACGAGATCCAGAATCTGACCCAAACCCGGATTACCCTATTGGAGAAGTAGATCCGGACAAAGACGACGACGACATGGGAGAAATCAAAGCTGCCCTTCCCGAGGAATTTTCAGGCCTTGGAAGTGACACCAACAGATGGCTGTTGGCAATGGAAGGATACTTCTCTCTCCATGAGGAGAAGTACTCGGACAGGGCAAAATGCCTTGTCCTATTTAACAGAATGTCCAAAGGACGTGGAAAAGCCTTTGCTGAAGCATGGCTTATCAAACTCGCTGACGATGAAGTCCCTCTCAATAAGAAAAACTACTCCAACATTCAGGACGCCTTTACCACCACCTTCTCGGCCTACGACGCCACCACTAATGTGAGAATGGATCTGGCCAATCTCCACCAAGGAAGCGGAAGAGAGGGGTTTGACAACTATCTCTTCCGTTTCATCATCCTCGCAACCCAATCCGGAATCAAAGAGCTGGGCGCTCTTACCGAGTGGTTCCTCCAGGAACTCTCCAAAGAGATCGCCACCCAACTCATCCAATCCGGCGTCCTTAATACCGCCGATGATATGCAAAAGATCTACAACAAGGTTGCCGAAATCGCGGGAGGGTTCAACAGAATTAGAGGACTCAGAGAAGGACCGCACGTGGCTTATGGAAAAAGCCATTCTAACCATGATCCCAACGCTATGGACATGGATCACCTATCTATCTCCCCCGTCGAGCGTGCTTGACTTATACGGGAGAAATGTTGCTTTATATGCAAAAAGGTTGGGTGCCATACTCGCAAGCATCCTGGTTATCCGCAAACTTCTCAAGGGAGAAGTAAGAACTCCTCTCCCCAAGCCCATGCTCATGTCATGGCCACCCATCCTCCTAGACCATCCTCTTCCCCCCCGGATTCTCTGGATGCATACATCAAAGGTCTTTCCTCTCATTCTAACCACAATGAGATCCTACGGATATTGAAAACTGTGTTCGATCCTAACCTGGATGAACAAGGGAATGTCATGGAAGGACATTACCCATCGGAAACTGCGCTCTGTGAGGAAGAAGACGTAAATGTCCTAATCTCTGACAGACAACCTTCCTCCACCCCTATTCAGTCGTCTTTTTAGATGGAAGGGATGAACCAACGTCATCTCCTTCCATAACGCTTGCACCTGTATTTATCTCTGGATCAAAAAGTAATTCTATTCACATTCCCCTCTCGATCCAGGATAAACAGACCAAGAAAAGTGTTGGCCTTCGCGCCCTAATAGACAGCAGGGCAACCAGGTGTTTTATTTCAAATGAAGTAGTACACCAGGCCGGACTTCCACTCTATTGCCTACAGGATCCTATACGGGCATGGAACGTGAACGGATCAATGAATAAATCTGGGAATATCAGATTCAAAACCAATATCATCCTCAATTACGGAGGAATCAAGGAATGTCGGGACCTATTCGTCCTGAACTGCGGAAAGGATCAAGTAATCCTTGGACTACCTTGGTTACAAGCATTTAACCCTACAATCGATTGGACCAAGGGAAACGTCACCCTCACTCCCGCCACCTACAAGAGTAGGTTGATCGACCACGCCGACGCTGCCACTCAATGATACATTCTTCATTACTTGGGACATGAAGAAGAGGAACATATCCACCAGGAATTGTTCTCTACCTTTCAAAAGAAAGGACCTCTCCAATGGGCGCAATTTCTTTGCGCACACACCAATTCCATCAAGGTACTGGAATATCTTGTACGACGAACCACACTATCCACTACCATCGCCCAACAAGCTGAGAAGACAAAGGTCTTTCTTCCTCCCGAATATTGGACATTCATGGATGTTTTCGATAAGAAGGACACCACAAAACTCCCTCCTTCAAGACCCTATGATCATGCCATCGAACTCAAAGACTCATTTATTCCCAGGCGTGCCAAGAACTATCCCTTAGCTCCGGCGGAACAAATAGCATGTAAGGAGTTCATTGATGAACACCTGGCCTCTGGAAAGATCACTACATCCAAATCTCCCCAAGTCTCTCCCTTCTTCTTTGTCCAAAAGAAGGACGGTAAACTCCGCCCCTGTCAGGACTATCGTTACCTGAACTCACATACTATTAAAAACACCTACCCTCTCCCTCTTATCTCCGACCTGGTGGATAGAGTCCGCGGATCCTCCATCTTCACCAAATTTGATGTACAGTGGGGATATAACAATATCCTCATCAAACCCGAAGATCGTTGGAAGGCCGCCTTCGTCACTCCTTTCGGGCTCTTCGAGCCCACTGTTATGTTCTTTGGCATGTGCAACTCTCCTGCCACCTTCCAGGCCTTCATGGATGATCTCTTTGGCGACTTCCTTGCGGAAGGATGGTTGATCATTTATATGGATGACCTCCTCATCCATTCATCTGACCCTTCCCTCCATGAAGAATACACCCAGAAGGTCCTTCAATGTTTCCATGAACACGAGATGTTCTTGAAATTGGAAAAATGCACCTTCGCTGCCACGGAGGTGGACTACCTCGGGTTAGTCATCAATGCCCAAGGGGTTCAGATGGACCCCTCCAAGCTCAAAGCTATCGAGGAGTGGACCTACCCAACTTGTGTCAAGGACGTTCGGTCTTTCCTGGGTTTCTGTAACTTCTATCGGAAGTTTATTCCCTCATTCTCCACCCTTGCTTGCCCCCTCTTGGATCTGACCAAGAAAGACTCCCCTTGGACATGGACTGACTGCCACATCTCAGCTTTCCGTGCCCTGCAGCATGCCTTCACTACCCGCCCAGTTCTCGCATTCTCCAACACCACCCTCCCCTTCACCCTTATGATGGACGCCTCTCTAACTGCCT
>JBBPQU010001066.1:0-11627 GCA_038092655.1 Boletus sensibilis
CTACGAACCCAAGATTGAACCATGCGTCGTGGGCGTACTAGTCGCTTCCTACCTGCACCATGTTTGGGGATGCCCTCCGGACACAATCAAGTCCATCTGTGCGAATAGTGGTATCTGAGGGACATACTATTCTCCTCTTGCAGCGACGATCTCACCCAGATCAAAACAAACTGACTTCAAGAGAAAATGGATGAGTGTGAATCTATGGTTATTTTTTTAGCGTGAAATATTTTGACAGCAAACGATCTTCCCCGGTAGTCAAGGGAAAGACATTCAAAGCGGCGAACGCGGCAACTTCGTCACAACGAACCAAATTTAAAAAAATCAGCGCCTCGAAGAGTGGGATATGAATAATAGTAGCCCCACAAAGGTTTCACGACCGACCTTTTCTTCAGACACAGCCCCGACAAAACGTTTTCGACGGCAGGGGATGCACTGCTTACTTTGACTCTAGCGTCATCCTGTACAGTCGTATTTGGAATGAGGACCTGTACGCTCAGCAATGGGAGCAGTACTTCCGTGAACCGTATCCATTAAGGCAAGAAGCTGAGGGTCACTGAAAAGGATTTGTGCGCATTATCCTTAGGATGGTCGAGTAGAGAAAGATAGGGATTGATACCAGCAATGTACTTGCGCACCCGACTAGTGTTGCATCCGATCAGGCGAGCATAATGATGCGTTCCCAACGGATAAATGACCACTTTCCGCACCGATTCAATGATTGAAATATGATTGCGGTATCCGCGTAGCCGTGTACCCCTCTCATTCAAGCTTGCATTTGCCACAAAGATAATTGCGTTTACCACTGGAAGTACATGAAAGGGCGGAGGCGTCCGTCCACCACTTTCGTATTGCCCCACCCTTGTATGGAGAGATCGCTGGATGCATGCCTCAAATTCACTAATTTCTTTGGAAGATCTGACAAAGTTCGTGTTTGTGTCTGTCACTCGGGGTGATCAATCGTTTAACACTACTTCCATGGGAGAAAGCTCTTCTCACCCAGGACACTGGAACCTTGATTCGGAGTCCCAGGATCGACAACTCTGAACATCATCCACCCAACCCACCGTATAATATGTTCCGGACAATCATGTCGTCCTTGCCTGTGGCGTCGCGGACGCGTATGACTGATGGGCCGGTGACAGTGAAGGAAAAATGTTTCCCTTTTGGAAGGACGAGAAACCACAGGCTTGGGAATTGGTGCCAGCATGTCATGCGTCACGATACCCTTTGGAAGCAGCACAAACGCATGAAGTAACAGACGCCTCAGTAGCGCAAACCAGCGCTTCCGTAGGACTACGACTAGAGGTGTCACTGCCCCTGAAAGATGCTGTATTACCTGTCTTTCTTGAAGAGGTGATTGTACCTTCTCAGACATTGTTCAGGGTAGAAACATTCACAGGCAAACCGAGCTTGAGTTGTATCATGAAGTCTATCCATCATTAGCAAGAACAGAGGAAACCCTGCTACGATGTCTGAGCTGCCTCTAGAGTAGTGACAGGAGTAGGAGGGGGAATGGACGGTGAAGGGGGCTCGATCACCACATTTCCTAACCGTGGTGGTGATTTGCGAGTTATGAACTCATAGGTAGTCGGCAATTTCGCGGCACCAAGGCGCAGAGCTACGAAAGTATTCAGCTGATACAGAGGCAGGTATTATCCGAGACAACTACCTTCCCGTGCAATCTCTTCACGTATGGGAACGCCGCCAACCTCAAAGATGACCCGCCCAGTAGGGACACTAGAGGACGTTGAGAATTTTCCAATGCATGCCAAGAGACGGAACCGTACCGGGTTGCCCAAAATTCGAACGTTCCCTTGCCCTTGCCCATACGTGTTTCGTTACCCTGCATATATGCGGCGTCAGCACAGCTCCACTCGCGTACCAGAAGTGAACGCACTTTTATGCAGACAGGAATATCGGGGAACACCCGCAAATACACCTTTGCACCTTTTACGACCTTGATAGCCCGCTTGATGACCTCCTCGGCGGTTGAAAGCTGCTTCGCAGTGAACCGGACGCCTTGCCCCTTGATCCTGATGCCATACTCTCCATATGCCAGCGTCGTGCCGCGCGTAGAACCACCAGTAGGGATAGGAATGCGACCTTTCTGGCGTTTGGCGTACTTGACCTTACGTGGGGCGATTTGGTGGCGGAAACGCGCACCAAAAGTGCCGTTTGGAACGGATACTGGTGCTATCGCCTGTCTTATTCTTGGCAACGCAAAAGAGAGGGAAAAGAATGAGAACATCAGTGCGGTCGCTGTGATAACTTGAACTTTGCAGGAGGCTAGAAAATGCACGTGACCCCCATAGGCGGGGTTACTTCATGCCCGCATTCTGGACTCAGACTGTACCACAAGCTGTACCACGACCACGTCGGTCGCCACCATGAACGACAAGAAGAGGCCATTCGAGGGGAACGGCGAGACTCCTGTCGCAAAGAAACTCAGAAGGTAAGACAAGCTCTCCATTTCTCGTCATGGTTTGTGTCTGATTCCTGCTGTGTCCTTTCCAGCGATGCTGTGAGTCCTTTCTCCGTCTCTCAAGGTGAATTCACCTATCGCACTTCATTCTAACACGTTTCTATAACCTTTCTGCTCTTCCACAGACACCCTCTAATGGTTCCTTGACGCCCGTGGTGAGTCTCGCCGCTCGCAGCGACGACCCCTCCCAAACAACTGACCGTTTTATCATAGTTATCAGGAGATGCGCTCATCGCTCAAAAGCGGGCAGAAATCGCTGCCAAGGTAGCTGCGATGAAAAGCAGCATTCCAGGCGTCCCGACGAAGCCCGCTGCCGTTGCGACACCACCCATCAAGACTGCCAGCCCTTCCCCCGCACCCGGTCCCGTGATGCCCAACATGGACGACCTTGCGCGCAAAGTCGCAGAAGCAAAACGTCGTGTCGCAGAAGCTCAGAGCAAACTCGCTATCAAAGATAACCCTTACATGGTATGTCCATCGCGTCGTCTTCGCGCAACTGACTGACAATCCCATGTAGTCGATGCCTCAGACTGGAAAGAAGAACAAGCAGCCAGAGCCTGCGCAACAAGGAGCAGGTTTGAAGATGGCCGCACACCCATTGTTGCTCGACACTACTCCGGCTGCACCACAGTCCAAGAAGGACAAGTACAAACCGATGCAGCCCAAGTTTGCCTCTATCAAGGTGCGATTGTCGGTTCCTCCGGTCGAGGATCTTCTACTCACCTAGGTGTCAGGCAAATATTCGTAATGTTCCCACTCCTCCCCCTGCTCCGACGCAAGTCCCCAATGCCGAAGCTAAAGCCAACCCCTACTCCTCAGGACCCTCGGTCGTGAAGGACAGCGGCTTTGAGGGTGCTCCAAAGGAGCGAACCGGCCGTTCATTCAGGTTTAACCCCAAGGGCAAGTACGTGCAGCTCGGGAACCAGATGCGACAAGAGATCCAACTAGAGGGGCTGAAGCAACGTATTGCGGAGAGCGCTCGCAAAGCAGGGTTAGACTCGGAATTTGAGACTCTGGAAAAGAATATCAAGGTGAGGACCCTTACCATTGAGCTAAGTGATACTGACTTCGTCTGCAGCGTGAGCCACCTCCAGATGTGGAGTGGTGGGATGCTGCCTTGCTACCGAACAAGACTTACGACGACCTTGCATTCGGTCTCGAAAACCTCAGTATTCGCACTCAGGACTCGCCGGTCACGCTCTATATCCAACACCCCATCCCGATTCCCGCTCCTGGCGACAAGAACAAGATCGGCCTCAAGGCACTCAAATTGACCACCAAGGCACGTCACATCATTTATATTTATATTCTTCATTTCTAATTTCGTCTACAGGAGCAAAAGAAGATGAGGAAGCAACGTCGGCAGGCCGAACTGCAGGACAAGCGCGACCGCATTCGGATGGGTCTTATTCCTCCTGACCCTCCTAAAGGTATTTGGCACAATGTGATCGACACAACGTAATACTAATGCTCTACAGTTCGTCTCGCCAACTTGATGAAGGTTTTGACCTCAGATGCGGTCCAAGATCCTACGCGAGTTGAGGCTCGTGTACGGCGTGAGGTCGCTATGAGGAAACATACGCACGAAAAGATGAACACCGAGCGCAAGCTTACGGATGACCAGCGGCGTGAAAAGATTGAGAACAAGAAGGTTGAAGAGGAAAAGAAAGGGATATGTGGTGCTGTATTCAAGTACGTCTATCTTTCATTGCTCCTGTATCTCTTCCTATCTAACGTTTTTTGCAATGAAGGGTCAAGAACCTTTCGGATCCTGCTCACCGCTTTAAAGTTCGGAAAAACGCGGAACAAATGAATTTGACGGGTTTGTGTATCTTCAATCCCGGGTTCAGCATGATCTATGTCGAAGGCGCGCAGAAGTTTATACGACAATACAAGCGCTTGATGCTACATCGTATCCCCTGGACGGAGGCGGCTCGCCCCCGCGGAGAAGAGGTTGAAGTCGAGGAGGGCGACAAGGAGGAAGGCACAGAGGGCAAAGGGAAAGAAAGGGCCGATGAGGTTGTGAATGCTGAAGGAGAGGGTGTAGCATCGCTGGAGGACAACGGATGTTACCTAGTTTGGGAGGGTCTGCTGCGAGAGCGGGCGTTCAGCAGTTTCAAGCCAAGGAGCTGCCCTACCGATGGAGCTGCGAAGGAAGCGCTTGGACAAAAGTTGGCAGGTTATTGGGATATGACCAAGAACTGGAAGCCGGAGGAAGAGGAGTTATTCTAGTCCCACTTGATATTTTACTACGGTTTTTCTCGCTGTCCGGTTCGGCTCCACTGTTTAAGTTAATGGCTTCGGTAGTTTCTCGCGGGGTTGGAAATGCGAGGTATAAGAGGGAAGAGTGGACGTTGCGCTGTTAAGGAGTTGCTCTGAACTTGCCCTCATCATGCATCTTACTCTGGTGTTCTTCGCGACTTCGCTGTTCGCCTTCGTCGTTGGCTCCCCTCTCGCCGACATCAGCCCCAACACACAGCAGTTGATACTCGGAAATGCAGACGAACCGCAACAGTGTAAAACCTACGGCATGCTTTGTGACTGGCCAGCTGGGTCGAGAGGGCCATGTTGTGCACCACTGTTATGTGTGCCATTGACCAGGCAGAGGTCACCCTACTCGATTTGTGCTCCAGCGCCAGGTACGTTCACTTCCCTGGCGCAAGTTGGACATCCTCTGACGGGCTCACGACCCAGATGATGATTGAGGGGACTCGGCGACCAGTCAGGACCAGTATTGACCACGCAGGACCGTTTTGAATTCCTCACAAGCTGATACTGTCCAATGGTGTAGCCTTCGCGACGTGT
The DNA here is from genome assembly GCA_038092655.1 of Boletus sensibilis. NCBI lineage: Eukaryota > Fungi > Basidiomycota > Agaricomycetes > Boletales > Boletaceae > Boletus > Boletus sensibilis. The sequence continues at coordinate 5,291 of JBBPQU010001066.1, forward strand.
TTAGAATGTTTGACTGTCTGGTTCCCTGTATCGAGACGCCGGGCCCCGCGATACCGAATCGAAACGCTGACCATTCCTACATATCATATCCTAAATTGCTTTTATGACCTGGTTCGGAACATATGTCCCCTCACTACTTGGGTATCTAATATTGGGAACACAAACTATGCACGTTTGCCGCGTTCCTGAGATGTTGTGTTCGCGTTCGTATTTGTGTTTATAAGTGTCGTCGAAGAAGGAACGACTTTCTTCCTTCAACTCTTTGGTCTGTCAATTAGGTGGAGATGATTCAAGTCCTGTTCAAACAGCCCTTGTAAGATGCAAGTCTGCGAAAACGTTACTGTGTCAATGCATGCATGTCTCTCTGTCGTCTACACTGGCGAGGTGGCTCCCAAGGAAGTGCATCTCTTTGGCCAGCGCTCGGGAGGTGTATATGAAACTGAAACTGCTCGGCGGAGAAAGGAATGTGGACTACGTGATTGCGCAGCGTGGCCCAGATACATAAGGGGACAGCTCCACGGACGTCCTGTGAACGTTTGAACTACGAGGGGCCGAGGGTGCGAACAATGCCCAACGGAACCTAAAGCTAAAGGAGCGAGGTAGAGGCCAACTAGCACGTGGTGGATGGATGAAAGGTTGCGAGCGAGTCATGCCACTGTCATCCTATCAGCCGCTGGCGTTGCTTCGCAGGTGCCTCGCTGGCACTCCGTAACGGAGCTGATTTTGGACACGGCCATAATGAACGGGCCCGGGTGTTCGCGAGACAAGGTGGTAAAGCATGATCATTGCAATAATTGTTGGTGAGAATTGTTTTTGATCCCAGTCCTCTAGCTAGCTCCGAATCCAGTGGGTTGGTCTTCCAGACAAGGATGGCCAGGTATCAAATGACCGGGCGGGCCACGAACACCTCCTCAACGAAATCGTCTTCCTGGCGAGTACAACTTGATTGATATGGGTCCATGCCAACTGCGCGGGAGCCCAAGACACGTATTTTGATCACCGAATCGTCGCGGAATCCATCGGTTGGGAACGCGTCACTGCCAGTTGCCAACGTGACTACTAGTAGTCCCCATCACTTAGGGGCTGTGGAGTCGAGCGTGTGGGTACACTCTCGGAGGTACCCGTTTGCTCTTTAATCCTCGTCCCGCTAATGCGCACAAATTATCTTCTCGATGGCGTCCTCGGTCCCCTGGTCCTGCTGGGCTCAGTTCACGGAAGCTCTGCTTCCCTTTCCGAGTGTAATGCTCAGGCATGGGTTCGGGCACCTGATCTCGCTCCGAATACCATCGTGCAGGGCGACGTTGAGGTCAAGATAAACGCTGCATGCCCCATCCTCGACACTATGTCACTGGGGCTGCGTTTCAAGGAAAGGTCTTTCGTGAGCGCTCTGTAGGCCCCTTATATTCCGATTCTTCCAGGCCCTGACTGAAATTATTGGGGCCGAGACGCTCTCGGGAAGATGCGAAGTGGATGCATCTCGAACACGCACTCGATATACATCACGCATTACTAGGAACTTTCCCAGCATTGTATTCTGTTAACCGCAGCGCTCATTTTGCGTATAAAGAGACGCTCAAAAACAGGGACTTGTGGACAGATCGAGAGGAGGAGAGAGTTGTCTTCGAAACGACGCAAGCTATACACATAGTCGGAGGAGAAGCTAATCATGACATCGTGCAAGATTTCTCTATCCTTGTTCCCTCCACCAACTTCCCCCCAGCTCCAGATTATGTGCATTCTAGACTCGATATAAGCACTGAGCTCGAGGTCAGTTGAAACTGACTTTGAAAGTAGACGATGAACTGGTGCTTAGCCTTCTTGTCATAGCTCGTCCACGCCGACTCGATATATGAGTATTTTGTCCGTGTGTCGTTTGCAGACGGAATTACGAATGAGATACCAGCGGGTTTCACGGCTTTCCAGCCCGTGTTCATTCCCGCAGATGCCCCTCAATTGCCGAGCTCGGAGACGATAGAACTCAAAGCTCGGAAAGGAGTCCATGGGGAGGACTCTCCCAGCACGAATTATACCGCACAGATCAGCACTGTCTCTGGCTTGGTATTCACCGAAGGTGCGTTCTGGGAAGGTTCATGTAGGTGGCTCGCTGCTGATTGTTGAAAACCAGGTTTGGAAGATCAAGTCGTCACTGTGGTCATTACCAGGACGGGACCTGCACACACATCATCTACACCGTTGGCGGTTCGAGGTTGTGTAGATCCAGCTTTTTTGCCGAGATGGGCAGTCGAGCATGATCTCGTGGATTTGGGGCCTATGCCTATACCAAGATATGTTCTACGTTCAACATCGGAAGACGTTGAAGACGCAGAACAAAATCCGTGGCGCCTTTCATGTATCAGCCGCCTTAGCCCTGGCGTTTCTGTCGTGATGCCAGACTCAACCTCGGACCAACTCCAAGAAAACGATGTTATCACGACGAGCGCCACAGTCATGATTCCTGTTGAAGTAGATCGTCGACTGATCTCCCACTTCGAAACATATTACCAGACCTTTGGTAGTACTCTCGTTATCGCCCTTCGAACCCCTCCCACAGAGGAAGAACGCTTCGATTTCAACCTATCTAGTGAGCTTGACCTTGGCCCGGATGATGGACGACGACGACAACAACAAAGGGTGAGTGCCTTGAAAGCAGAAGAAAACACTCGAGATGCAACGACCCGATCCATCACCTATTCAGGAAGCGTTCCGGTCGTAGTACATCCGGTGGTCGAGGTCACGCAAACACGGGGCTGCCTTCATTCAAGCACAGATATGTCGAGGCAGGTGGTCATGTCGGACGACTCGGAGAGGGGCTGCGAGCGGGTTCCAGTGATTCACTACCTTGAAGAGGGTGCGCGTGGGCCTATCTTCGTAGATGGAAACGCCGTCCCTGGGCTCCTTGCCAAGGATCCCGCGGAGCGAGATGTCCTTGCACCATTCCTCGATCCCGTGGTGTATTCCCCGCCCGAGGGAGAGGAACTTATTTATCGCTATTTCCGCGACGAGGAAAATCCTTACAAACGCTTCATATACGTTGGCGAAACGTGGGTTAAAAAAGGAGATGAATACTAGTTTCTATACACATACATAACTACTTGGCGTATACAGAATTGTTGGAAATTTACCAGCTTAGGCTTGAACGTTTGAACGTCCGATTCTAACTTTCGTACTACATACCATATGTACGACATCCCTTGATGTGCTGAGTATTGCGTCGTTGGCCGCTTCTGTAAAGTTCGCCATCTTTCAACCTGTCTCGTTCTCCCCGCCGCTCAGGGGCACATGTACAAAAAAGGTTAATCGCTCGCAGCCAAAACATATCGGCCGATTAATCCTGATCAAAAGCTTCGGCCTCCACCTCTTCCACTGCTGCCATCATGTCCACCGACGCGATACAGAGCTATCAAACAGAGCTCCTCATCCAAGCCGAAGAAGTCGGTGCGCTAAAATTTGGCCAATTCACTCTCAAATCAGGACGGTACGCTCCACCCCCAATCGGCCAAACCGATCGCATGACATGGCATGATGATGACACACGAGTGATATACACTCAACCAGGATCTCACCCTACTTCTTCAACGCCGGTCTGATGAGCAGCGGCAAGATCCTCGACACGATCGCAAACGCGTATGCGGCGACGATCGTCGATGCGCTCGATGCGCATGTGGTCCCCGCGTTTGACATCATCTTTGGGCCGGCGTACAAGGGGATCTCGCTCGCAGCCTGCACGGCGCTTGTGCTGAGTGCCAAGTATGGCCGCTCGTATGGGTTCGCGTATGATCGCAAGGAGGCAAAGGATCATGGAGAAGGCGGGAAGCTCGTCGGGGTACCCGTGCAGGGAAAAAAGGTACTCATTTTGGATGACGTCATGACTGCTGGGACGGCTGTGAGGCTGGCTATCGAGTCGATCCAGGCAGCGGGAGGCGATGTGGTGGGTGTGGTTCAGTTGCTCGATAGGGAGGAGAGAGGGAAGGATGGTGGGTGTACGGTGGAAGAGGTTGAGGGCGTCGTCGGTGGCAAAGGACGCGTGCTATCAGTGCTTAAGATGAGGACACTGATGGCTTGGTTGGAGAAAAATGGGCAATCGGACGTATTGGGCAGGATGAAGGCATATTGGGACGAGTATGGCTGGAAAGCATAGAACTACAGACGGATATACAAGCTCCCGCTGCACGCAAGTGGTTGAACGCTATCTGTCCTAATACAACCGTGTTCCTACTGATCGCCGAGCCGTCGACCAGATCCCCAGTTATATCTGGTGACACGAGCACCTGCAGCACCCTCGGCACGTTGTCTGGGTGCGTGAGCTTGATATCCGTCTCTGTTTGTAGCGCGGTGCTCTCCGCCATGTTCACCAAACCAATCTCTCAACCACCTTGGTGCGAGAGCCAAGCCCGCAAACCTCCCTTGCTCCACACCTCCAGCTCCGGTGCCTGCACCCCACACCAACCACCACCATAGATGACCAACAATCATCCCTGTCAGACTCTCCGAAGCACGGCCATTGATGACGTCTATCGCAAGGAGGGCGTATGGGAAGTACTTGACTGGGATAGTGACGAGGCCCATGACAGATGTTTGTGCACCTGGTGGGGACAACGCGCACATCAAGTACGTGAGGCAGTTCAGAAAGGCATGGTCGTGGACCACGGAACCAAACGGACGGTTAAGGACCTAGGGCCTGTCAACGGGTGCTATTAGGATTGTGATAACTGAGAAACTGACGATAACCCCAAGGGAGGCAAGGAAAAGCTGCCACGCATAGTCTGAGGAACGACGCTCATAGTGCGTGGATTCGAGACTGTTGGAATTTCGGCTGGCGGAGCACCACATGTTGGGAAGTTCAAACACACAAACGAAACGAAGAACTCACTATAACATCAAGAGGTGGAACAAGTATTCCAGCCTCATTGCTAATTCATCAAAAATGAGAATCGAGGAATGCTGAAATATCAACGGGCACTTACTTCCGAAAAACAAGCTGGTGTAAACTCTCCAAACCTGAGAATCTTTTAGCGGTGCAAGATGGACTTGCAGAAACCATGATGAGGCTCACCTCCCATCTCTTGGTAATGAGGGGGGTTATGAAGACCAACATGTGCGCAGGCACGAAGCCCACGATGGCGGGTACGGTGACGCCAAGAGACGACAGGACAAGAAAACGCGTTACTGGAGGGATTTTCTTGATCTCTGCTACAATTTCTGCCATATTGGTTGCAAGTCAAACGTGCCACGAAGGAACACACAATGTGGCGGGTGAGGTGCACGTGATGTGGCGTGACACTGGTCGCAATGTGTGATTCAGAATTTCAGAATTTTGTTTCAGTGTCAGTCATTTATGTTCGTATGTGGATCTGTGCCCCTGGGTCCTGGGACGCTCATTTCCCGTGTTCCATGTCTACTTATTATCGCGACGAACAGGCTATCTGATGAACTTGAAGGCTTTACTAACTCATCTGTTAAAGGACGACACCCCTGACGAAGAGGAGCGTGCTGATGCACCACAGACTTTCCAGGGAACGCCCTCACAAGACTCACAAAACACTAAGGACTCGGAGAAGGTAGGAAGTGATGCTAGCAACATTGCGCATAGTGGTGGAACGACCGACGAAGACGATGTAGACTTGGAACATGACGACGACCAGGAATACGACGATACTCTCCCCAATGTCGGTTTGGACAACCAGACAGATGCGAGTCCACGTGGTCCACGCCGCATTTTTTCCCGAATATTGTCGTCTGCATTTCCCTCCCCAAGTGACGAAGAAGAGATCCAAGCATACATACCCCACTATCGAATCCTGCCGATTTTATCTGGCATCACCATCCCGTTTTGCATTTTGTTAGAGATACCCGGGTTAACAGCGCATTGGTATATCCGTACGGATGGTTCTACCATCGTAGCCTCGAAACCTAACCCGCCCTTGTTCGACGTTGGAATTGCGCTCAGTATACTTTGCGCAGTCCTGGCCAACGGCTGCTTAGTCGTTCGTTTCTTGGAGAGGCGTATCAAGACAATGACGATTCTTTGCACCCTATTTCTCTCAACACACGGTAAGCTGACCATTACATCTCCCGTGTCGTGACTCTGCCACTGTGTTCAGATATTATCAACTTTGTTGCTCTTGCTACATTCGGAGCGACAAAGGATGGGTACACATACGGTCAGGCATTCTGGATGACTTTATGCTCCACGATCGTGTCCATGTTCACGAACGTGACCCTCATGGTCGATCTTATCCGAACCCCCGATTTTAAACGAAGCGGTGAGTTGCCGCACTGTTACTTTCATAGTGGCTGGTCAGTTGATCACTCAGCATAGGGAGCGGACTCACTAGGC
>JBBPQU010001067.1:0-11609 GCA_038092655.1 Boletus sensibilis
GAACTTTCCCCTTAAGATGAGGAGGGGCGAATCCTTCAGGGAATTCCATGTAGATTTCCTCATCTAATTTGCCATATAGATAGGCAGATCTCACATCGAGACCGGATATGTACCAGTTTTCAAGGGCGGCAAGGGCGAGCATGCATCGCACTGTCTCAAAGTGCACCACTGGGCTGAATATTTGGTTGAAGTCTAGTCCTTCGGTTTGTGAGAATCCCTTTGCAACTAACCGTGCTTTCTTCTGACCATCTGATTTAACATCGAAAACCCAATGATTTTTGATAACCTTACGGTTTGTCGGGTGGTCAACTACTTCATACACTTTACGCTCTTTCAACATTGTGAGCTCCTTGTTACAGGCCTCGAACCATTGCTTTTGTTCTGATTCAGGTAAGTGCTGAATGTCTCGGTAGGACCATTCGCAATAATTGGGCTCTGGGCCCTTATTGTCCAAAGAGATAGCCTTTGCGCACAGGTAAGAAACCAGCGCTTCTCCCCCTTCATGGACTATGTGTTCAACATCGTCTTCAGAAGGAGAGGGGGATGGAGGCATTGCACTGGGAACTGGCGGTGTCGCCAGCACAGGAGGCTGTGATTGGCCTGTGAGTTCTCTCCAACGAGTAATTCGTTCAATCTCCTTGATCTGTTTAGTGGGATTTTCGCGCTCTCCATATACATTCCCAGGCCTCAGTGGGGGGCAGCGTTCGTGCACAGGTCACTTAGGGGGTACGGCAGGTGGTGCATCCAACTGTGGAATTCTCCAAGGAGGAGTAACAGGCGGAGGTGGGGAGGGGGTCCTAGTGCGCTCTGTAGGAGCGTCAGGCGAGGGATCTCGCACAGGAGGTGGTGGAATGTGTGGTTGGCGACCATGAGGTGGTGATGGTGGCGGTAAATCATCCTCAACATCATCAGATGGAGGAGCCACTGGTGGGTCATGCTGGTGGGGGTGGCGAGGAATTTCACTCACAGGCTTGTGAGGCCGAGCCCCAGCACAGCGAGGGAACAGGTTCTCATTGAACACTGCATGTGTGTATGTGTGGAGGGAGTTGTCCGGGCACATGAATAGATAATTGCGCTCATTTCCAGGAGCAACCCCTAGGTATATCATTAGCTGAGACTTAGGCTGCAGCTTGCCTCCACAAGTGTCCACTGGTAAATGAACATATGCGCCGCATCCGAAAACGCAGAGATGGGAAACAGTTGGAGGAACTTTGAATAAAAGCTCATAAGGCATCCTCCAGTTGAGTCCTTTCTACTTCATTGCTGCCTAGGTCACCCTTTACGGGACGTCCTATGTGCTGGGCGACAACATATTAAAGATTTCCCGGACGTGAACATTCCATCCACTGAGCCAGTTTGCCCCAGCTGTCAGCTAGGCAAACAAGCCAATCGCCCCTTCTCTTCTAATGAAATGCGTGCGAGTAAACCCTTTGAACTTGTGCACTCGGATCTTAAGTCATTCGAGGTGGAATCTTACCACAGGCACAAATACGTCATTGTATTTTATGACGATTATACATCCATGGGCTGGGTTCAACGCCTGCGCACTAAGGATCAGGCCTTATCAGCCACAAAGGAGTTTATAAAATATGTTCAAACTCAATACAACACACCTATCAAAGGGTGGATGTCCGATGGAGGGGGAGAATACAAATCAAAAGCCTTCGGGCAATTGATGTGCGACAATGGAATTCATGTTTATGATTCTGTGCCTCATACCCCACAGCAAAACGGATGTGCTGAGCGATTTATTCGCACCATCATGGACAAGGCTCAGGCGATGTGTCTTCACGCTTGCCTACCTCCTTCTTACTGGGAATTTGCAGTAATGCATGCGGCTCACATTTATAACCGCACCAATCGACGGCGATCATATCGAGATTCGCACTAGCCGATGTCTTAATGGCAGGTGCTCTGACCCAGTACATAGTACTTTCGCCATGCGAATGAAAAGAGATCAAACGCTGATTGTTACACTTATTGTGTATGTGTATCTGCTTCTGTGAGCTGATAGAGTAGAGACAGTCATCTTTAAGTAATGTTCCGAGCGATATAAGCTTTAAAGAACAGTCAGGCATATAGATAGTTGGCGATAATCACACAACATTGCCCTTGAATTGAATCAGGATGGTGCCATGCCCTTTGATAGGAGCATGACTGCTAGCTGTCTGGGTGTACCGTTGCTCCGTAAAGACTTGGTACTCGACGAAATTGTCGATGTTGTTGGTGAAATGGGAGGAAGCTCCTGAATCGAGAAGCCACATCTGGTCTTCAAGATCCATTATCCGTGCTTTACCCTTACTGGTGGCGTTGTGCTTATCACATGAGTCGCACTCTGCATAATCGGACAGCGGTAGTAAATTGTCCATATCATCACTACCTACGATAGATGAGAATATATATTCTACAAACTGTGGCGAATAGAGTCGCTCATCAGTGTTTGTGAGGTGCAAGGAGGACAGAGACATGTACTGATGGTCGGAGACCATTGTGTCAAGATTGAAATACTGCTCATAGTCCATGTAATAGTCCCTCCCTTGCTCCGAGCCAAGGGAGACGCAGTCTTCGTTGTCAACCTGATAGGCCGTACCCGCCTCAATGTTGTCCTCGAGGCGGTCCAACAATTTGTCAGAGACGTCCTCGATGTAGGCGTCCTGGTGGGTCTGGAAGAATCCAGAGGGGCCGAAATTCTCCACGCCGAGACGGCAGGAGAGCGAGGTGAAGTGTTGGTGGCCGAAGAGGGAGGTGGAGGCTGATGCCTTGGAGGCACCAAAAGTGGGACCGCGGTTAGCAACCAGGTCAAGGCAATGGACTGTCTCGATGGTCACTGGGACCTCGAGACGGCGAGCGAGTGAGACCGTGTTAAGGGTCTGTTGAAAAGTGGGTGGGCCATAGTGGGCCGCACCGGGGGTATGAGCAAGTCGACGAGGGTTGACGAGAGGCATGGTGAAAACAGTTGATGCCAGTTCGATGACCAGCGTTGAGAACGCGAAGGAGGCGGTGGGTGCCTCGGTAAAGTTAGCATTCGCCTTGCAGCAATCCTCCTGCTTCTTCTTACCAGCTTCGGAGCGAGGGCCCCGATGCTTCTTCTTCTTTTTTCTGTCCGCACCACCCTGTTGTTGCTGCTGCTGCAAGAACTGAGGGTCTTGGCCCTTGTGCTTGACGGCACTGATCTTGTTGGCATGTTTGCCTTGGGGCTTACGCCGCGCGATGTGTTGGTGCCACGACATGGTGGCCATGCACTCGATCTGGGCGAAGGTGGGGGGCTTCACCTCTTTGGTGGCGTTGGTGAGGTCGTCGACTGGTCCTAAGTTAAGGACCTGGGCGATAACATCCATGTAGCGCGGGAGCTTGGCGAGAATGATCATCGCCTGGACGGGGGCCGACACCTCGTAGTTATATTCCTTGAGGCGAGCGAAATGGGTGGAGAGCTTAAGGAAAGCGTTGGCAGGGTGGTTGTTCTCTGGGATGGTAGTATCCATCATCGCTTTAAACTCCGTGTAGACGGAGGCGATGGAGGGACGGGAGAACTGAGTCTGGAGTCCGTTCCAAATCTGCGTGGTGATGGCAGCAGACTGATACTTGTTTTGGAGGTGGGAGTCGAGCTTGAGGATCAGGTGCCCCATGGCTCGGTCGTCCTCTTGGTCCCATGCCTCGATGGCGGCGACGTTTGACTTTTCGTCATCTAGGGTAGGACGAGTATTGGCCATGACGTACCAGAGGCCCTGGGAGCGAAGGAAGGCCTTCATCTTTGGGGCCCAGGACTGGTAGTTGGGGCCGGTGAGTGTAGGGACGATGGAGGAGAGGTTGTCTTTTGAGGAGGACATGGTAATCTATTGGAAACTGGGATAGGTCGTCAGTACCAATCAAGTTGAAAACGAGAGAAGGTGGCGAAAAATTCGCGCTTATGACGCCTAGAGCCCAAGGATCCGGGTGACAGAGTCTCCCCATAGATCTCATGGAGTCGCATGTGTTTCGGCAAAGGGTTCACACAGAAACGCGACTTGTCGCTCAGAGTCGGCGTGAAACACGTGAGATGGCGGGTGCAGGTATCCAAGTGGTGGTGGCGAGTGAGCTCGCACAACACGCCACTTGGGGCTCATAACCTGTTGCAGACAGGCATTACGCAGATCACTTGGTACTTACCTGTGGTGGTTGATTGCTAACTGAGATGATGCTCATTGTGAATCAAGAGTGATATTCAAACTCAGTGAGCTGAGTTCTACTATGTAGTGTCTAGTGACGTGTGAACTATCTACTAGTTATGGTATACTACTGTACCGTTCAACAGATCCGGTACTTCGCATCCGGAATTCCCATGCCCCTGATGTCTAAAATCATGGGGATGGACACCATCCCGTCCACCATCAACTCTTGGTATGAAAAAGCCGTACATTTCCAAACCCAATGTGATCGTACTTGCAAAATCGCCCAGATTAACAAGAAACCTTCGGGCAATTACCACTCCTTCACCCCTAGATCCACCACTCCTGCTAAGGACCCCGACACCATGGACATCGACCTCGTAAAAGTAAGCAAGCTGACTGATGCAGAACGACAACATTGCTGCAAGGAAGGCCTCTGCTTCCATTGCCGGAAACCCAGCCATACTTCCTTCAAATGCCCCTCCTTCCCAGCTGAGAAGCCGAAGAACAAGCATGTCAATAAGGTAGAAGAAACAGTCCGTCATGTTTCTTTTCTTTCGGGTTTTTAAACCTGGGATCTGCTTCGACACCAGACTCCCCTTTTCCCCGTAGTGGTGTAACTGTACCTTCGCTTGTACCCAAGGCAATAGAAATTGCCGTACAACTCATTGTACCCTCACACACTCTCAAAGCCATTGACACTTGCGCCCTTATTGATAGCAGAGCCAGCATCAATTGTATGGACTGGGACTTCGCCAAAAAGAATGGGCTACCTATCGCCAAACTTGAACAACCTCTCCGCACCCAGAATGCTGATAGTTCCTTCAACAAGAGTGGTGATATCCGACACGGAGTCACCGTCTTCCTCAACATAGAGGGTATTGCTCATCGCATGCTCTTTCACCTGATGTCCCTTTGGGATAATATCCTCCTCGGAACCCCTTGGCTTCGCACTGTGAACCCCTCAATCGACTGGGCTAAACGCACGGTCGCTATCTCCGAATCCTCCGACCAGTCAAAGGAACTCTACTCCTCCCACATCGCCAATGTCAAGCGACATGATGCCCATTATTGGGTTCCCCCTCCTGCACCTCCTCGCCACGTCAATGTCTGTGCCACCGAACACGAGAAACTCTTCTCCTATAACAGATGGGAAGAAGAAAACCAATTCATTGATCGCGCCCTCGGTAACCGCGCTCTCTACTGAACTATCAGGTTTGGATCCCACTTTGCCCCTCTAGGATCCACTCAGATTGCTAGACTCACTCAAGCCATGGAGCTTGCTATCTCTGCCGACAAAGATAAGCCCAAGATGGACCTTCCCCCAGCCTACTCCGAGTTCGCTTCCGTCTTCTCCAAGGAAGCAACCGACCACGTTCTCCCCTCACGTCCCTACTACCATGAGATCAATCTCAAGGAAGGCTTTGTTCCGAAGATTGGGAAACTCTCTCCCCTCACGCCTGAAGAACGAACCACCATGGAAACTTTCCTTGATGAAAACCTTGCCGCCGGGAAGATCTGACCATCGAACTCTCCCCAAGCCTCCCCTTTCTTCTTTGTCAAGAAAAAGGATGGCGGACTCCGTCCCTGCCAAGACTACCACTACGTCAACGAACATACCGTTCGTGACGCCTACCCCCTCCTGCTGATCTCCGACCTCATGGACAAACTGAAAGACGTCAAGGTCTTCATGAAGTTTGATGTCTGATGGGGATACAACAATGTCCGCGTCAAAGACGGCCATCAATGGAAGGCCGCATTCGTCACCCACAAGGGTCTTTTCGAACCCACGGTGATGTTCTTTGGACTATGTAACTCACCCACTACGTTCCAGCGGTTCATGAACAACTCCTTCCATGACATGATCGCCAAAGGATGGCTCATCATCTACATGGACGACCTCTTGATCTTCTCACCAGACAAGAAAATCCACAAAGAACACATGAAATGTGTCCTCCAGCATATGATGGAGCTCGACTTACATCTCAAACTTGAGAAATGTAAGTTTGCCACTGACAAAGTCAAATATTTAGGACTTGTCATCAAACCCGGCAAACTCACCATGGACTCCATCAAGCTAGAAGGAATTTCCTCCTGGCCTACTCCCACGACTGTCAAGGAAGTTCGATCCTTCCTTGGCTTTGCCAACTTCTATCGCTGGTTTATTCCAGATTACTCCACCATCGCTCATTCCCTGATTGATCTCACCAAGAAGAACCTCTCCTGGGCATGGACTTCAGCCTGCCAGGATGCTTTCGCTTCTCTCAAGAAGCTCTTCCTTGCCAAGCCGGTACTTCGTATGCCAGATCTTGCTGCCCCTTTCACCATCGCCACTGACGCCTCCCGGAATGCCACCAGAGGCATTCTCCTGCAAGCCGACTCCAACGGAGATTGGCATCCTTGCTCCTATCTCTCGCAATCCCTTGCTGCTGCCGAGCGGAATTATGACATCTATGACCGCGAACTCCTCGCCATCATCTGTGCCCTGAAGTCCTGGAGGCATTATCTCCATGGATCTCAATTTCCCATTCAGGTCTTCACCAATCATAAGAACCTGACATTCTTCTGATTCCCACAGACCCTCAACTGCCGCCAAGCCTGTTGGCTCCTTGATCTTGCGGATTTCAATCTCAAGATGATCCATGTGCCCGGTTCCCAACTCCCAGGTCCAGACGCCCTCTCTCAGCATTGTGACCACTTCCCCCGTTCTGACCCTGACAATAAGGTGGTCACACTGTTACCCCCCTCGATCTTCGTCTGCACCATCAACACCGCCCTCACCGATAAGATCTCCCTCGCCTCCAAGGGCAACCCCATCTGCCTCCAGCATCTTCAATCTATGAATGAAGACATTCCCCTCACTTTTCGCTCCCGCCTCTCCGACTGGCAAATGGAGGGCGACATCCTCATGTACAAGGGCCACATATATGTTCCAGATTCCGGGGACTTACGCTGCTCTATCCTCCAACGCTGCCATGACCATGAGACCACCGGCCATCCTGGCTTCTTGAAAACCCGCCAGCTCGTCTCTGCTGAATTCTGGTGGCCCGGACTCGCTACCTACGTCCGCCGCTATGTTGAAGGCTGTGCTACGTGCCAGCAAAACAAGTCGAACACCCATCCCACGGTCGCCCCTCTCACGCTAATTAAGTCCTCCGCCACTTGCCCCTTCCAACAGATCTCGTGCGATCTCATCACAGATCTTCCCAAGTCTTCTTCCTTCGATACCCTTTTGGTCGTGGTCGACCATGGGCTTACTAAGGGGGTGATTCTTTGCCCCACAAAGAAAACTATCACCACTGAGGGAGTAGCATCCCTCTTTTTCCACAAAGTCTTCACCCATCTCGGCCTCTATGACAAAGTCATCTCCGACCGTGGCCCTCAATTCGCCTCTGCCTTTGCTAAAGAGCTCAGATGTGTCTTAAACTATGACCTCTCCCTCTCTGCGGCTTACCACCCTCAGACGGATGGCGAAACCGAACACGTCAACCAGGAAATCGAGACGTACCTCCGCATTTTCTGCGGAAACAACCCCGGTTCCTGGGCCGACAACATCTCCCATGCAGAATTCGCCCACAATCACCGCCCACACTCTGTCACCGGTCAATCCCCGTTCTATCTCATGATGGGATATGAACCCCGTGCCCTACCTTCAGTTATTGCCGAATCCTCACTCCCCGCTGTAGAAACCCGCATGAAAACCCTGAACGCCACTCGAAGCGAAGCCCTCGCATCTCACGAACTCGCCTGCCAAACGATGGCCACTCGTACACATCAAAAGTTCACTCCCTTCATAAACAGAGACAAGGTTTGGCTTGAAGCCCGAAACCTGAAATGCTCTGTCATTAATCCGAAATTCACCCCAAAACACGAAGGATCCTTCACCATCACGAAGGTCCTATCGCCAATCACCTATCGCCTCCGCCTTCCCGCCACTTGGAAGATCCATCCGGTCTTCCATGCTTCTCTTCTAACCCCCTACCACGAGAACCCCGTCCACAGACGGAACTTCCCGAAGCCTCCACCTGACCTGGTCGCAGGTGAGGAGGAATACGAAATCAACTGGATCTTACGCCACTGTGGAACTCCCCGAACCCACTCCTTCCTGATCCGCTGGGAGGGATATACTGCGGAGGATGACTCATGGGTCCCTGAACAGGATTTAAAAAATGCCAGCTCTGCCCTGAAGGCGTATAAGAAACTACACCCCACCGTCTTTCCCCTCAACCACTCTTGACCACCAACCGCTATGTCCATTGACCTCCGCATCCCCAGCTCGATCTCAACCATGTCCTCCATCGCTCCATCCACCCTGCTCCAGAATGTCTCCCCTGTTGAAGCCAACACCACTCTCAATGATTATCTCAGTCGTCCTATGTCATCTCCTCTTAGTCTTCATGCGCCTTTCCCACCTCCTCTCAACCTTGACGATGGAGGTTCTCCCCTCTTGCATCCCTGGATATTACACCCTGCCTGCACCTTGTTGAGCAATATCCTATTGTTGCTCCAAATCCTTATACTCCGGTTTCTGTCGCTGCTTGCACAGAACCTATCCTATCCGTAGATATCCCGATCTTTGCCAACCGCCTCTGCAACGACCACCCCAATGGGGAAGAGATCGTCATGCTCGCACAACAACTGCGCAACCCTTGTATCACCACCCACATCGACCACTACCTCAACGTAGGGTCCCCTCTCCATGCGCTCTACCGCGCCTTCCTCCAGAATGAAACAATCCTCACTCACTTGGGCAACCCTGTAGCCCAAGCAGAGCAGGAGCTCGTTAACCGCCTCATCCTCAATGACACCCGTAACGTGCAGGCCCAGCTGTTTATCACTATGTACCAACTCAACATGCTCGAGTTCCTGGTCGACACCAACCGTTACCTCCTCGACCTTGCCTGCCGTATCTGTCCCTTGACTCAGGACCTCGCTGAGGTGCTAAATGCTCAGCAACAGCTAGCCGACCATACCACCGCTCATGCCACCGCCCTCCGCATAGGGCGCCATCTTCCTATTTCCCATGTCCTCTCCCCTGAGCGAACCCCAACCCCTCCTCCTTCGGAAGTTGAACCTTTCCTCGAGGAGACCATTGACCCTGCATTCCTGGAATGCAAAACCAAGACTCCCTCAGCATCCTCGTCCCCGCTGAACGAATCCTCCCTCACGGCCCTAGAACAAGCAGAAGCTCAGGCCTACAGTAGCAATCCACTACCCCCCTCCCATCCACATTATGCCCAGGCTTGCTTCCAATGCCGTCGCCTTGGCCACATGAAATGGGACTGCCCCATCTACTCTTGTCCCTACTGCCAACATGTTGCGCCAGGTCATAACCAATCCTACTGCACGCGCTTCTGTTGTTCCATCTGCCACCACATGGCCCCTGGCCATCATGCCAATGTTTGTCCCTGGTGTCCCTGTCGCCAGAATTCCCAACCCTCCTCGTCTTCGTCTTCCTCTCGCGGTTCCTTTCGCTCCCGCACCTCCACTACCAACTCCCAACGGTCTCATCAATGTCACCACCCATCTCGACGCTCTCGTCCTCTCCCTGTCCCTGCACCTCATGCAGATGAGCCTTTCGACAATGTATACGTCGACAACAACTCCTACGACGAGATAGCATGGGCCAACATTACTGGATCCCTGTGAAGATGTCTCAGTGGCACTTCGACGATAAGAGGGGGGTAATGTTACAATTCCCTGTACTCGTTTCCTTTTTCTCATGATTAACCTTGCGTTATATTCATATGAGTCGCTCATTCGACTCCCACCTTGTACATCTTTTCACTTCATCATCACGTGACTTCTTCCATCTGGCTATTGCCGTTTCTTCATGTGCCTCCACAGTCATCACACCATGATGATGCCATCCCTTTTATTTGTAATACTAATGACACATCGCCTTCTCATTGGCTACTCATTATCGTATGACACGTCATCCCCTTTCCTATCCCATACTTAGTATCTCGTTCCCATGGTCTGTGCGCCGGACTCATACATATAAATACATGACTCCTCCGTAGTCGACCCTTAGCTTAGATCTCCCTTGTACTCCCTAGTACTTGTCACATCACTAAGGAAATCCACTCGGTTCCTTGCTCGCTCTCGACCCCCTTGTCATCCCTTTGACCTGGATACTCTTCCAGTCCCTCTGAACCCTTGACCCGGTCAGGTGAGCTATTGAGCCCCTGCGTCCGGTCTCCTTGCCGCTGTCATTGCACTCTGTGCCCAGTGGATCCCTTTGAACCCTCGACCCGGTCTTATTCGACTGGTCTCCTTGTTGTTGTCTCGGGACTCCACCGCAGGACGACTCACTTCGCCTTGTGTACGCTCACGTGTCCAAGGATAACCCTTCACCCTAGACCTCTCTTGTTCAACAAGGGCTATGTTTGGTCCTACCTGGGTCGAGCGTAACACCATCTGGCAAGTTGTTGTAAATCACATTGTCTTTCATTGACAGTTCCATAAAGAACAACTTTGCCAAATCCGACACCCACAATTCCTCGTCCTCCAAACACTTGGTCATCCCATTGAGGTGCGTGAGCACCATTGAGTGTGTTTTTCTTTACAACTAGGCCTTGATCTGAGAGACCCTTGTAGAGTTCATTGCTATTCTCATCAATGGTGCTGCTAAAGGGGGCAGCGATGTCACCGAGCGGGATGACGGTGTTACTATGGATGCTCGGGTCTTTGGGGGTCTCGGGGATCTTGAACAGGAGGTGGTGGAGCTGGTCACAGAATTGTGAGCTGATGCAGAGGAATTTCACAAACAACAATGTCACTGTTGCACAAAGGGTTTGGTTCTAGCGATCTGTCATGTATAGTCATGAACAAGGACCATTGGATTTGACTTACTTTGAACTTATGGGGACAGGATTGTGGCCTGCACAAGAGCTCTGTTTCCCACACTGCAGCGATCTGTTCACCAAGATCATCCTCCATGTTGCCAGTGAACGTGCAAGTGTGTGTGCAGGCTCACGTGCATGTGGAAGCAAGGGCGAACAAGTGTGATTGCTCTTGTGTCACATGAGGATGGGGGTGGTGTGTGATGGTGTGAGCATATCATAGGCACAATGGTGGGCACGTACGACTCAGAGCACAGGGAATCTGGGTGGGTGGGTGTGGATGGTGGGTGTGGATGATGATCAGCGCAGCGACATGTGCACACATTGTAGAGAACAGGAATTTACGCAGATCACTTGGTACTTACCTGCGGTGGTTGATTGCTAACTGAGATGATGCTCATTGTGAATCAAGAGTGATATTGAAACTCAGAGAGCTGAGTTCTACTATGTAGTGTCTAGCAATATGTGAACTATCTACTAGTTATGGTATACTACCGTACCGTTCAACACTCCCCCTTGCTCAGCGTGCCATTCAATGCACAAGCATAAGAGTGGTAGTTTACATCGCACAACTAGTTCCAGCTAGTGGCGTGTTTGAACACAAGACCAATTTGAGACC
>JBBPQU010001068.1:0-11608 GCA_038092655.1 Boletus sensibilis
AATTGTTGACACATATTGACAGATTCGCCTTCATATTCTTCCACAGGGAGAGGCTGACCCATTTTGCCTTCAGAACGAGGAACTCCAGAACCCACCACAGCACCCTCTGTATGGTCCAAGTGGCCATTGAATTCATTGAACATTGGAAAGCAAGAGCTGGTGGGCTGATTCATATGCTGTAGAACATTTGTTTCTGTGCCAAACTTCTTACCACAACGAGGACAGCTGATCATTTTTGGTCGTTCACAGGTGGTCTTTACTTGAGGCATGAGGTGGATGATGGTCAGGAGGTAAGCTTGTCTTGTATGTAATGAGTGCCATGTTGCTGAGACGAAGTTTTGCCAAGACCTTATTATGTTCAATGCTCCCATCATCATGCTCAGCACATCAGCCATTCTGCACCCTACCTCTCTGTGTTCTGTGGGTCCCTCTGCTCACTCCAGCGAGTCACTCAAGCAATTTCGCTATGAGGGATCCAATGAGGCCTTCCATCTCGCTCCACTATCCATGTCAGCCCTAGTATGTGAGAATACAATTCATCCAACTCATCTTGGATATCCTCGCACCATTTCCCAACCCAATCCGCTCTACAGTTTTCAGATGGATCCACAAGCAGGAAGCTTACCTGCTGATCATGCTGATGGCCATGGATATTCCAATACAATAGTGAGTACTCAGGCTACTTAGCATCTGCACCGTGTACTCTACTAAGTTTTTATGAAGCTCAACTCGAATTCATGTTGTATTCCGACTTCGTGTAGTACTACGGATGCCCACCTCCTGCTAGAAGCTGCCTGAAGCAACTGACAGATTTCTTGCATGCGAAAAGCTCTTGTAGATGAGATTATCCACCGAAACATTATCATCCTTCAGCTCAATTGGTTCTTCCTTGAAAAGGCACAGAGTGACTCGTATGCCACGGACGAATTTGTTGGTCATCTCTGCCTTACCATGAGGCAGAGTGGCTACTCGCCTGCTTTAGAGCACACAATGCAGGAGATGTATCACAATCCATCATGTAACAGTACATTTTCTATTTTTTTTTCTCAAAGCCCACTGGCAACTGACATACATGCTGTGACAGACTCCCCAGATCTGTTGTCATTTGCACTCAATATAGTTTTAGATTGACCTCTCTACAGCCTAAGTGTACTACTAGTATTATTACTTTTTGCACTACATTTCCCACTGCATGACAGCAATAACCTTAATTGACCTGCCAGACCTGAATCTTGGCAATCACAACAGTCTGTGGCATCTTGTGGCAGTCTGGATCATTTTGTACCAAACTGGGTACTTGGCTAACTTGCCCGAAACACTGGAGCCTCAGCTATCCAAAAGGGGTGGTTTGCTGATGTGCTGGTGTGAGCAAGGGTGGCAAATGGTAGGGTCGACATGGCTTCTGGTTTGTTGGTAAAACTATCCACTAACCAAATGGTGTCGGATTCCTTTCCATCAGCATCAACATTTGTGGACCTCAAGGATTTCAAATCCTTCGAGTCCTTGTTGTTCTCCCCCCATGGTTTCCACCCTTTTGGTGCCTGGCCATGTTTCTTCCCACCCTCTTCCCAACAGTTGACCTCTGTGGCCATGCCACCCATAGTTGTAGCAGTTGCCATTGAATTTCTTTGTGGTATGTGCCTTGTCTCTCTTTGAGTCAGTGTTGAAGGCAACATCGTCTGGTTTAGATTTGATTGTGCCTTATGCAATAGATTGGTCATAGGCATCAATGACCATTGACATCAATTCCTCAGTGGTAATGCTTTGGTTATACAATCTCATGTTTGACGAGGCTGACATCAGAATAGAATTGTAGGAATGAGATAAAGACATGAAAACAATGTTGAATAGGTCAGTGTTAGAGACACATTGTCCCAATGATGCAAGTTCTTCACGGAAGACCTTTATCTTGTTGAAATGGACTTGGGCATCCCCGCTGTCCTTCAACCTCAGCTCATCAAGCTAGCAGCATTTTTCAACTGCAACAATGGGTGACCGGTTCTTGAATTTGTTCTGGAGGACCTCGAAGCATTCATAGGAGGTGTCTTTTGACATAATATCAATGAAAAGAGAGTTGGAGAGGACAACAGAAATTTGCTGTTTTAGAAGGGCATTTTCTTCAACCCATTTCTAATAAAATGCCTTATATTCACGAAAAGCTTCTTTTTCCTCAGTCGTGGTTGGTATCCACACCAGGAATTTTCCTTGTGCTGGGTTAATTGGCATTGGCTTCATGCCATGCAAGTACTCTATCAATCCTCATGCTGCAAGTGAGACTTTGAGTCGCCTTCTCCATATAGGCCATTGTCTCCCTGAAGCATCTAGCTTCAGGACCTCAAGTACTCTACAGTATCTCCAGCTCTTGACATCTGTAGACTTGTAGGTTGACGGTACTTTGAATTGTATTCCGAGTGGTTAAAGCTCAGAGCTCATAATCTGTAGACAAGCATAAGGCTCAGTAGACTATGGCCAGAGTCAACTGAGGTAGAGTAGACTATGAATGAGCAAAAATGAATGTGATTAGGTAAGCTACTAAATATGGATACCATTTGACTCCAACACACCTCCCATGAGCTTGCTAGACAAATCATGGCTACTTACACCCACCATCACTTCACTTCCTTCATCCTCAGACACAAAGTTTGGCTTGAGGCCAGGAATCTCAAATGAAATATCATTAATCCAAAATTTGCCCTGA
Source organism: Boletus sensibilis (assembly GCA_038092655.1). Classification (NCBI taxonomy): domain Eukaryota; kingdom Fungi; phylum Basidiomycota; class Agaricomycetes; order Boletales; family Boletaceae; genus Boletus; species Boletus sensibilis. Next base: position 2,699 of record JBBPQU010001068.1, read on the forward strand.
AATGAGAAGGACCTTTTACTATTATCAAGGTTCTATCTCCAATCACTTATTAACTGCACCTTCTGAAGACTCGGAAGATCCATCCTGTTTTCCACACCACTCTCTTATCACCCTATCACAAAAACAACATATATGGTCAGAATTTCCCTACTCCACCACCTGACCTCATCACTGGTGAAGAGGAATATAAAATAGAAAAGATCATACAACATTGCAGAATCACAGGATGCCACTTCTTCCTGATCCAATGGAAAGAATACTCTACCAAAGAAGACTCTTGGATCCCTGAGTGGGACTTGAAGAATGCAACCTCTGCTCTTCACACCTATAAAAACCTACATCTCTCCATGTTCCCTCCTTTTTCATCCCTACAATAAACTATTGCTATGTCTATTGAAACCAAACCAACCTCTCCATCATTCAAATCCTCCTTGGTTCAATCTAGCCTTCCTCTTTCTCCAAATTCATGTGGAGATGGAACTCTTCCAGAATAGCATGTGGCTTGGAGCAGGTCTATATGGCCTGACTGGAGACATAATTTACCTCCTGTTTCAATTGCTATATTACCTCCTCCAGTCTGATCTATGAATGTTCCCCTTCATGCCAATAACCTTCACCCCAACTTTGCTCTTGACGTGATCAGTCAATGCCTTGTCCACCATCTCCACAATTCCCACATGGCTTTGGCCATTTCTACTCATTGTGATGTTGACTCTGCCATTTTCATCCTATTTCACACCTACCTTCAAGTCTCCCATGTCTCCACTATCACCACTTGTCTTACTGCAGGCAGTGCAGATGAGACTTTCTTTGTAGGAATCCTCAGGTTCATCTAATGTAACTTTATCAAACACCTTGTCACCACCCTTTATGAGTTAGATATCATGAACTTCCTCAAAGCACTTGACCAATACCTCTACACTCTGTTGCTTGGACAGTGACTCTCCTCCACTCCCTCCACTTCATCTATGTGATCCTCACCCCTTGACTCCAAAGAACTCCTCACCCTCGATCACACAGAGATTGAGGAAGCTAAAGCTTTAGGTTGTATTATTCTTCTCCACACTCATCCTCACTATCATGAGTCCTACTATATATGTCACTATCTCAGATATGTATGTAGTCAATGTTTTCTCTATGAGTGCCCTTACTGCCATATTTGGACCTCCAATCATACCCAATGATGTTGCCCTGGACTCCCTCATAATTGTGCTTGCACCTATTCCTCATCCTCCTCATGTTCATCCCACTTCTCCTCAGTGTTTCTTGGGTCTCCCATCCACTGTATACCTTCTCCTTGTCATGTCTCTCCACCCACACTGTCTCCTCCCCACTTCAACCACTTCATCTTTGACAGAGACACTCTTGTTGATAATAATGATGATGACTTCTTCAATGATGCTGTATATGCTAATATGACTAGTTCCACAGGATATGTATATCATGACTTCTAGGAATGTCTCTTTATTTGAAATTTGGGGCTAAACCAGGGATAATGTTACAATTCTCTCTATCATGTGTACTCTTTTCCTTGTTGATATTATTACTGCATTTGCTGAACATTTGTATCTTACTATTCGAGCCCCACTTGATACTATTCTTTTTTCTCTTGATTACTCAGTGTTTCCTATAAACATCACCATTTCCCTCCTCTTACTCTAAGTCTCCGTGAAACAACCAATAAAGCATGAATGCCCTAGGTTATTGCACAAGTCTCAAAGGGAAGGTGAAATGACTGAGTCCGCTTTAGAGGATAAACTCCAGAAGAATTGAACTGGGGATACCAGTTGATTCTTGGTGATTTATATGTATACATATGCATGGGATGTGTGTATGTATTTACATGTAATCCACGACCCAGGGCACAGTGCATAGAGACGAGAATATGGCAGCATAGCCAAGCACAGCCAAAAGGCAGTGTGGAATGGCAGAGAAGTACATAACATGATGCAACCACATAGTAGTGGCAGAATAGAAGAATAGAAATGAAACTTAATCTTGCACACTGTGGATATGAAGTGAAGGCATAAAGGTGGAGGAGAGATCTGAGATCTCGTGAGAAGAGTAAGTGAAGAGAGTCCAAGCACAAAGTCTGAAAGATAAGCTAAGAGCATCTGTGATTAGATAATCATGTGTTGTGATAAGATAAGAAAAGGAAAAAAAAATAGTACTAAGTCACAAAGGAGTCTTGTGATGGTGCAACCATAACACTACCCCCCTCCTATAAATCACATTCCAGGTGATTAAAGGGAATCTGGCCCTCCATGAGTGAAGTCAAAGGGTCTGGCCACTTCGAGAAGAGAAGTAGGAAATCTTTGGGATTAATTGAAAGTGTCTGTGGGGAATGGGATTGGGAATGATGGAAAGTGTTCACTGCTTTCTTGGTGTTTCCAAGATTAGCAAGTGGTTTCCATGTATAATCTGTCTTGTTGTACTCCTTCCAATGAACCAGGTATTCAAGTTTTTTATTTTTTAGATGTGAGTCAATGATGTAGTCAACCTTTCATTTATTGTTGTGATCTTCCAGAAGATGGATAGATCCTGGTCATTTGATGGTCTGGCTGTCGAGACATTGACAGCAGGATTTAATGCATGAGATATTTACCACTGGGTGAATCTGCATAAATCTTGGCAGTTTTAATTTTACAGTGTTTGCGCCAGCAAAAGCTTCAATAATGTATGGGCCAAGCCATTGTTCAGATAATTTACATGATGCTTGCATCAAGCGCAGGTTTTCCATGGAAAGCCAGACTTGCTGCCCAATAACGTAAGTGGGAGCTGTTGAGCAGTGTTGTTGGCATTGTGTTTCATGCACTCTTGCACTTTTTCTGAGTTATTTTTAATGTGTTCTAATATATCCTGCATATCCCAGATAAATGTCTTGGCAGCAGGTGCCTTATCCATGAGGGTGGGCTCAATTCCCATTTGTGGAGTGTATATTTTTGTTGCCTCAAAGGGTGCCATCTTGGTAGAAGGGTGTTTTTTAGAGTTTATAGAAAACTGAGTGATGGCAAGCCATTCTGCCCATTGATCTTGTTTTTCAAAACAGTATATGTGGAGGAATTTTCCAACCTCCTTGTTGACAATCTCCATTTGTATATCTGTCTATGGGTGGAATGAAGTTGATAACTTAGTTTCAATTCCAAGGGCTTTGTTAATCTCTGCCAGCATGTGAGCGGCAAATTGTGGACCTCTATCGAAAGTAATAGAACATGGAAGTCCACAGTGCTTCCAAACATGTGATAAAAGGGCTTTGGCTGTGTCAAGGGCTGAATAAGTTTTAGTACAGGGAATCAGTTCAACCTCTTTTGAGAACCAATTTATGACTGTCAAGATCACATCAAATCCATGGGAAACTGGGAGGTTTGTAATGAAATCTGCTAAGATATCTTCCCATGGTTTCTTCAATATTGGCAAAGGTAGGAGATCTGAGGAACCCACTAAGGGCCTAATTTGTCCCTTTGAAATGCTGACAAGTGTTGCATCTAGCAACATAATCTTTGACAAGCATAGCTATTCCGGGCTACCAGTAGTTGCACTGCAACAAATTTAAAGTCTTTTCATAGCTGGAGTGATCAGCAATCAGTTTGTCAAATTGTCATGGTGAGCTTGGATCACCTCCATATGCAAAATTGTGTTATCTGGAACGTAAAGTTGGCCTTGCCATCTCTTTCTTCACAAATTCCTTATCTTTTACATAACCTCTGGATTTTGTCTTCCATAATGAGGCATGATTTATTGAATATTGCTGTTATTGATTTGTCCCCTTCATTTGAGATCAAGATGGTTGTCCTAATAGCATCCAGGGGATTCAAATGCTCCACAGAAACAAACAAAATCTATCTTCCATTTGTTGCTATCTTTAATGTGCACAATCTTGTATTCCCATCTGAGATTTATTTTTGTGAATAATTTAGCTCCTTGTAGCTTGTCCATGAGCTGGGAAATAAGTGAAAGTGGATAATTATTTTGAACTGTGAATCTGTCAAGGTATTGGTAATCTGTACTATTCACTTCTTGTTGTCTTTCTTAGGTACAAAGAACATAGGTGATGTTTATGGAGATTTCGAAGGTCTAATATAACCCTTCTTGAGCTGATCATCTAAAACAGTAGAGACCTTCTTTTGCTCCATGGCAGAGAGGAGAATAAGGCAGTCTTTTTTTGGTTCAAAATCTTCTTTCATTTCAATCATGTGGTTCCACAGTTTTCTTATCAACATCCTCTTGGATTCCTTTTTTGAGAATACATCTAAAAATGAATAGAATGCCTTGGAAGCAAGTTCCTCTGAAGTTTTTTCTGTTTTTGGTTTTTGTTGCTTGTTTTCTAGATGGTGTAGCATCACATAAACCTGGTATTGGATATCATATTCTTCCTATTCCAGGGTTTGGACCAACAGGGATTTATCCTGAAGCATGTAACAGTGTCATGGGCATCTGGTTATCTTAACTGAGTCTGTGAACCAATCTATTTCTGGGTTGTGGTGTTTCAGCCATTGAAAAACCAAGATCAAGGTATTCTTGCTGAGGTCTGTTGCTTCTGCAGTAATTTTCTCACAATGTCCCTGGAATTCCATGCTCAGCTACCCTGTGTGGGTAATAGATCCAGCTGAATTCCAAGTTCCATTGACATTATAAACAGGTATATTGTTTCATAGCCTAGTAAGTAGTATATGATGCTTTTCAGCAAAGGTTTTATCAATAGTGATGGCATTGGCTCCAGAATCAAGGAGCACATCAAGGAATGTGAAATTCTTTTGAAATCTGTAATTAATCTCATGTACAGGATTGGCACTTCACACAAAAGTGTTGTAGAGATCAAATGATCCCTACAATTGTAGATGCCCATTTTCCCATTTTCCACACCACTCCTGTCCTGTCCACAACCAGTCTGCCACAGTCCAATGATATTCTGAATCCCTATCTGTCCATCCATCCATCCAGTAAGTCAGTCTGAGTCTAAAGTACTGTAAGTCCAGATCAGTCTGGATCTCTTTCTTTTCATTCCATCTTCATTCCATCTGTTCCTACTGCACCTAGACTATCTCATTAGACCATTTAGACAGTGTCTTTGCCAATACCATTCATTTCCAATATCTTTGACATATCTTGTACACCTCTATACCTCACTTTCTGTCATTCCAAAGTAGTATGGACTATGAAGCCTGTTACTTAGGAATATTGGAATCTAGTTACCTTCACATTGGTTTTTCAACTTTGTCTGTTATCTCATAGACCACTCATTGTGGGCCTCCACTCAAGAACTACTGTTGTTTTTACTTCCTGTCTCATTCATTTCCTCTTCAGACTCCTGCTCATTCCATTCTGAACCAACTGGACTCATCTTTGACAAAATACCATTTACTCTGGATGGTACTCCAGTTGTCCAGGCCTCCAGAGATATCAGATAGATATCTCACTTACTCTGGAGTTCAGGACAATCAACTCTGGAGCACTAGTTTTCTTATGGTACAGCACTGCCACTTGGTAATGCCTCTAACAGCTATTACTACAGTATACCTTTCCCCATCTATTCTTTCCTAACTCTTATTGAGATATGAGTGTGCCTTCACCTCACACTATTTAACTTTCCACTTCACTTCCGAGCACCTCAGTTGTTTTCGCCCACCTTAGGCAACAGCTGAGGTGAGTTGTCTTCTATTTACTATTTACTCCAAGACTAATGTACTTTAGCCCTGGTACATTATTACCAGACTTGCCCTGCCGAATTCCAGACCTTTGGACCTCCAGACTTTTGACAATCTTGTTTCAATCTAGAAATACCTTCGGATTCACTTTCTATTGGATTTGTACCTTCAGGCACGTCACCTGCTAACACTTCTCTTTGTAGTAGAATTCCTTTGGACAATACTTGCATCCCTTCACCTTTCCCACAAGTTCAGGATAGTTTCTCCAGTCCTCTGAACCACTTTGTTGTTCTACAGCATATTCTGGGATTTCTTCCTTATTTTTGGGTTATTGGTTAGGGGAATGAAGCACAGGTTTATTGTCTTTGCCAGGCTTGCTAGGAAGCCCCCCTGATATATGAGAGTGATTGATAATATTAATATCTGCAGAGTCCCTGACATCAATTTCAGATTCCTCTACAAGACAGGAGTGAGAATCAATTCAAGCCTTTCCCACACTGAGAATGGTGAGATTGGCTATCTAATTTTTTGAATTTTTGACCAAAATGGCTGCATAATCTTTGAACCAAGTGCAAGCTTCATTGAGGTTCATACCCCAAATGGATCCTGCCCAATCCTTCTTTTAGCCATTGTCATCCAACTTAGGATTGTCTTTGGTGCTTTTAGAGTTATTTCAGGACTTTGTGCCATCATTGTCTGAGGTGGTGTGAACCTTTCTTTCATCCTGTTTGGTGTTTTTCAAGCACTGGAAAAGAATGTCCTTTGCCCCAGAACTTGCATTCAGGTAACTGTAGTTCTGGCTACCATCAATCCTGTTGGTGACCTTCTTTCTCACAGTTAAAACATTTATTTTTCTTATTGCCACTGTGAATAGCATTGATGTCCATGGTGTCAGGGTCACATGTTTTTATACACTCTGCTGTACTGTCTTTGATGAAATTAAGAAGTTGTCATCAGCTTTCCAACCTTTTCAAGTCTCACTTGAACATGTTATGTTACAGTTGCACCATCACAAGACTCCTTTTCGGACTTACATTGAGCAACAAAACTGTTTCAATAACTAACCCTGACACAGTATGCAAAGTGCATTGCAAGTACCTGTGGGAATCTTGCTTAGTCTTGGTGGGACCAAACAATGTACAAACATGTGGCTACAAACCGGTCCCTGGGTCATGTGATCTGGCCCAGGAATAGTGGATATATAACCATTTTAAATCACTCATGTCATTGGAACAGTTTTGTTGCTGTTATTGAGATGTGGAACTCATATGTTGCAATGGGATATTATGTCAGCATTGAGTTGTGTGATGTATAAACAGTTCAACATGATGTAAACACAGCCAAACACCATCGCTTTTACCACTTCTTTCACCATGAAATCCCTTTCCACTGATTAAATCAACCAAGTTATTGCTTTCTTGGAATTGAGTCAAACAACTCATCAGATCTCTGCTTCTACTGGATTCAGTAACTCCACCATTAGTCATATTCACACTGAACACTGTCCCAACATTCCCAAAGCCACTGGTGATTGTCCATCCATCATTTCCCCCACTGATATGCAAAATGCCATTCAACTTCTTGGTAGTGGAAAGGCTGAAAATGCTGTCCAGATTACCAAGACTCTTCAGGATGTCAAGAACCATTCCATCTCCCCCCAGACTATCCATTGTCACTTAAAGCAAGCTGGTATGAAGGCTGTGGTGAAGCAGAAATGAGGGAAAGATTGAATTTTGCTTTGAGCCATCAGGACTGGACTGTGGATGATTGGAAGTGTGTTATATGGTCAGATGAGGCCAAGATTAATCACATTGGATCAGATGGTAGGAGGTGGGCATGGAAAAGGGCAGGAGAGGACCTCAGTAATAGACTTGTGGAGAGTATAGTCAAGTTTGGTGGAGGATCAGTGATGATATGGGGCTGCATGACTTAGGATTGAGTTGGAATAGCTTGCAAGATTGATGCTAAGATGGATGCTAATCTCTATATACAGATTTTGGAAGATGAACTCCAACAAACCCTGGTAGATTATGAACTTACTCTAGAGGACATTATTTTTCAGCAGGATAATGATCCCAAACATACTAGTAGAAGGGCCAAGAAGTGGTTGAAAGAGCATGGTTTTGAGGTCATGGTATGGCCTGCTCAGTCCCCAGATCTTAACCCCATAGAACATCTGTGGTTTCTCCTCAAAAGAAGACTAGCAGAGTATCCTGAGTCAGCCAAGGGGATATTGGAACTTTGGAAAAGGATTCAAGAAGAGTGGTACAAGATTGAGGTTGAGGAGTGTCAGAGATTGATTGAGAGCATGCCTAGAAGGGTTCAGGAGGTCATCAAGGCCAAAGGAGGATACACCTCATACTAATTTGCAATACCCCTAATATCAGCAACAAAACTGTTCCAATGACATGAGTGAATTAAAATGATTATATCTCCACCACCCCTGGGCCATATTACGTAGCCCAGGGATCAGTTTGTAGCTAAGGGCTTATATATTGTTTGGTCCCACCAATACTAAGTGACATTCCCACAGGTGCTTGCTGTTATGATTTTATCATGAATGACAAAACCACAAGACTCAGGACTATCTTGCAGATTACACAAGGATCAGACTGAACAAATCAGGCGGGATGGGTCCTTTCTGAATAATACCAGTCTACAATGGCCAAAAGACCAAGGCAATGACCACAGTGGTAAAAAAAGTGGATTAGACTGGAGAATACCAGTCATATGTGTCTAGTTTATATATGTTACAGGATTGCACACAGACCAAGCTGTGTGTGAGAGGAATTACTAAATATGTATCAGTGAGAGAAGTATGTTGTGAGATAAAAGTAATGACAGTGTGAGAAGTGAACAGAGATTAAAACCATGAGGTGTGTCATGTGATTAGGTCTAGATCTTGGTCATGTGATTTTTCACAATCATATGTTTAGATCATGTGACTTTGAAAGTAAAATGATGGGTTGAATGAAAAAAAGTGTTTAAATCAAAAAGTTTTGAAAATGTTCATATTATAACACTACCCCCTTTTTAGGACTTGAATTTCAGACGAGTTGTGGAAGGTGCAGTAGACATAAAGTTTTCATAAGGTGAGAAAAGAGAATTGAAGTCCGATATGGTAAGTCCACGGAGTTTTCTAGGAGCGGAAGGATTCTTTTTATGGAATTCAGCAACTGCTAAAGGAGCAGTGTGAATGATGTCTGCCAATTCCCATGTATGATCTGTTTCATTGTATCCTTTCCAGTGAACCAGGTATTCCAGC
>JBBPQU010001069.1:0-11605 GCA_038092655.1 Boletus sensibilis
CAACGGATTCCCTACAACCGAGCCACATGGCTTTTGGTGGACAAAAAAGGAAAACCACATGGCAATGGCGAAATACCCGACACACTCGACCGCTACTCAACCTACTCGACCCACTCGACCCACCCGGCCCATCCGAAAAAAGCGTCGGGTACGTCCTCTCCCACACCCCGTTCTCCACTAACTTATTGATAACTTTTTAGATTATTGATTGATATGGGAACGGAGAAAGAAATCCTAACACACATGCAAGTTACCGCTGTGATGGCACCTCGCGAACAGACGGTGACAGTTGTGTGTGCGAGTGTGTCGCCACCTGGTTGATGCTGTCCAGACTTTACATCTTCTAATTTACAGAAAACGACGACCCAACTGCCAATATATCCTCAAACGGCTGTAAATAAGGCGCTAGCAACAGACGGAAAGCTGGATGTTCATCTTCTCCCAGTCGATTGGCTTTTGTCCTGAGAGCGAACATGAACGAGAGAAAAAAACGGCCACCCTCGATAACAAACATTGATGTTCACCGACAGCTTTTTTACAACAAGAATGACCCGACGAGCGACACAAAGACAGCAACAGCTATAGCTCCCACTGAGGACGAGGTTAACCTCGAGCCTACAGCACCACTTGAACTGCCAGTCGCAGCAGCGGTAAGTGGGGGGCACTGAGGGGTGACAAGTACTTGACCGTAGTTGGCTGCAACCCACAGCAAGACACCGTTTGTCCAGCCGAATCCCGCTTGGACGGTGTATTCACCACCGGACCCCGAGGAATCGACATTGAGATTGGAGAATTTTTCGTACATCTTGAATTGGACAATAAGTTGGAGCCCAGCAGACATACATAGCAACGCGGAAAAGACGACGTACATTTCCAGTGTTGTTAACACTGTTAGTAAGGTTGAGTTGCGAAGCAGGCAGCTGGGGAAGCATGCCCGGAATAGACCCTCCAGTAGCGTGCCTACAGACGACGTGACAAGTTGAACAAGGGAAGAATAGGGAGTATGCTTACCAGCTACACAAAACGCTCGTAAAGTACCTATTTGCCATCTCACGCTTGAGGGTAGCCGCCCAGCCTTCGCCAGCTGTGGCGTTTCCGCCGTTCACGACGGTTCCGTTCAACTGGTTGATATCGGCACCGGGTCCTGCTGCTGTGACGTTTACACTGGTCTGACCGTCATGGAATGTTTGCCCGGGGAGCTGAGCCTCTGTGAAATTGAGTTGACCGGCGGGTATAAGATCGTATGTTGATTGTCCCGAGCTAGGTGTGGGGAGAGCGTTCGTTGTAATGTTGGAGGGCAACGCCTCGAGAGCGGAGATGATTATGTACTGGTGAGGAGGCCAAGCATTCGGTGCATCCCTGAGGGAACACGTCAGCAATGATTTCAGAATATCAAGAACAATTGTCGCTCACCATTGCAACCCCGTCCAATCCACGAAGGTTACAGGGAAAGTACCATTGTACTTGTTCATGACCATGTTCACAGCGGCGAAGTAACCGAACGCGTTCGCCTGAGAAGCGAGGACCTCGTCGGGGATGATGCCATTCCATACAGGGTAGAACGTCGCAGTCGTGAATATGGAGTTGCGTGAATTTGAAGTAAGGTTGAAGTCATAGAACGCAAGCTTCGAAGAGTCCCACATGAGGTCCAAAATTCCAGCACGGATCCCAGCGGCGATTTGGAGGTGGTTGGCAGCAGCAGTAGCGTTCGAGTTTTCGTAAAGGCTGGATAGAAGGACATGGGCCTTGTCTGGGACAAGTCAGCTGTGTACCGCGAAGATGGCCAACCACATTACTAACAAAGTATACTGTTCAGACAAATGGGAATGTTGTTCTTGACATTCAGCGTACGGAGGCCGGGATTGCCAAGTTGCGGGACGAGCTGGAACCGGGAGCTGTAGTCCCAGCCGGTCTCAGCTCCGGAGGCAAGCTCGCTGTACAACTCGGCAGCTTGGGAGTCAGTCAGAGGCGTCATTAGTGTGGGGTCATGGACGGTCAGGTAGTCTTCGATATACGACTCCGGGCGTGGTGCGCTGTTATTAACGGCATAGTGAGCCATCGGATAAGTCTGGCCGGTGTATGGGCTCGTCACTTGAATTGTCCGGTTGTTGGACCACCACGCAAGTTCCGCCTGAGGTATCTTAGTTAGCAGAGCGAAAGCAGCAGAACAAAACGCATACCTCAGCACTAGGCAGCCCACGCTGAAGAATTGAAGTATCGCCCGTAGTGGTAACGTAGTCTGAAAGCATCTTGACGCACATCAAATTCGACCCAGAATAATTGAATATTTGGAACTTACGTGGACGAACAACGGGGGCTGGGAACGGTTCAAGTCTACATATGTAAGCCTACCAGACTGTTGTGGTAGGGAAAGGGAATACTTACAGTAAGTACGACCTCCGTTGGGTATGAATCCGAAATCTTGTATCTCGTCCATAAAGTTCTGCAGTGTTCCGTTGACGGTATCATACAGTTGTGATTTTAGCAGGCCCTGGATAATCCAGTAACTGTCCCAATAATCTATGAAGAACACGTCAGCTCCCGATCAAATAACCATCGAGAAATCACAAACATTGTTCTCGGAAGCGCCCACCAGGGATGACGAAGCTGTGATTCAGCGGGATAAAAGTGCTCTCGCACGCTCCGCCGGGGTATATGCTACAAAGAGCGGATTGGTTAACCGTTCTAGCGAGTTGAGTCCAGTATCCGTTGACTATTTGCGCAAACGCCTGGAGCAAAGGGTCGGTAACATTGCCTAGGAATGGCGGACTTGTATTGAAACCGGGTAACGAAGCACCCTGAAGTTCGAGACCCTCCCCAAGGAAGTCATTGTCCATAAAATTGACGATATTGCCTTCGGTCACGGTCGAGAGATTGAACGCAGCAAAGTCCGCGAGGACTTGCTGAGACGATTTGCTCGTAGGCTTGTCGACGACCGTCTTTGCATCGGTGTACACCTGTGCGAGATTCACGGTTTGCAGTAACTACATCGTTACGGATGGCGATCGGTCACGGCTCCCGACGATAAACCATGACAGACTTACTGCTCCCGGACAAAAAATTTGGCCGATGCACCATGGCTGGACGGGGGGCAAGGCGGCTTGCGAAGGCACCAAGGCACTGAGGGGGATCGTAGGGCTAGCTACTGAGGTCGAGATGGTCACAGTGGGTACTCCCGTCGTCGCCGGGGTGGCCGCCGCTTGGGGTACAGCATGTACATAGTGAGCCAACCCGACGAGGGTGGCCAGCTTCAGGGATGGAAACATCTAGGCTGAGACGCTGAGAAGCGACGAGAAGCGACGTGATTTGAACTGGCGGCGCGTCCGTGCAGAAACCAACGCCGTCGCGAACCTCCCGTCGAGTAGGGAGGACGAGCTCTCGTTTGTGACCCCAACCCCATTTTTATGATCGGGCGAACCACGGGCGCTCCTACGTGGACATACCAAGTCACCGGGGGCCTGGTGACTGGCTGGCAGGAACCCGGACATCGCCAGCATATCAAAATAACTGTCATAACAATAGAGTCATGATGAGAAACTGACTCCAAATATATTTACTATACCCATCTTTAGTGGCTTACAGAGCTGCGCTCGTCGGACAGGCACTCAATTATATATACTTGGATCATCGCCGCTCATGTACTAGCGAGAATCTTCTCGAACAACTTTTTATACGTACTCTCATGGATTGATGATGCATACGACGTTCAATATCAAAACAAGGACGTCACCGAAAGGTGGAGTATGCTGAATAAGCGACGGTCAACACGGTTAGGCGTACATCCCAGAACATACTACAGGTTCCAGCGTGTCGACGCGATGTGCGACAGGCACTCGTACGCTGTGAGAGCCTGCCTCTTGCATGGGTGAGAGTGCCATGAGCGTAATCCCCGGTACAAAGGGAGACTGCTTTCAGCCACTTTTGACCACCCGAAGCTGGCCCTGAGAGCTAATCCCGATGAGTGACAGAACCTCTCGAGACAATGGATCCGCAGCAGGGGCCACCTGTCCCGTTATGTCATGTCCCGCGAGACACCTCCGGAAGCCGAGTGTATTAGTCAGTCAGGATAAATATGCAGGTCCTAACAAGACTGAAAGGCCATATCAAAGGAAAATAGACACATCCAAGTGACGCCATAGTGGTAGGTCCGACATCACAGGATGAGCCAAGCGATGACACGAGTGCCAACCCGGCTCAGATGATATTGGTTGTATTGGTTTGCGTTGTGGACAAGAAACGCGTACCAAGCTCACCTGGCTAGCGACCGGATCATGGTGCCGCGCATGTCCCAAGTTCATCGTTGGGGAAGTGCGTAGACGACTTTCAGATACCCCTCGTTGACTGGCTGAGCCCGACGAAGCACATCGTCTTGGCACAATGCTCGGATCAATGTGCCAAGGTCAATAAGCTCGAAGTGCGTGAAAGGTATGACGACTCAACATTGCAACATCGCAATCACAATGTTCCCGTGTATGTTCACGTGAATGTGTAAGACTCCGGCTTGCGTGCAAGAAAATATCATTTGTGTAGGAGATGCAAGGGTGTACTTACGAATGGTATGCCCTACGCTCACGTCTTCTCTTTGGACTGGAAGTGCACCAAGAAAAACAGCCAAACAGCTACCCGCGCCCCGAACTCATACATCTTAGCCATGCATCATGTTAATGCTACAACGCACCTGCCCCCTTTGTCACGAGCAAAGCAAAGGTATCAATGCGTGGGATCCAATACGTTCAATTGTCCAATCCTTCCTAGTACTCCTAATCGACCATCATGCGCTCCGTGAGGAGGCCCTCGCCATACGCCATGCTTTCGAAGATGACTTGTCTCCAAATGCTGATAGTGAATTCTTGAGCTTCCTCTTCCAAAACCTATAGCAAGGACTCAATCAGTGGAACTATTTGCCCGACAAATATCAGGCTCATACCGGTTCTAGGCCATCCACGAGCTTCTGGGGACTTTTATGGTCCTTGAGATGTTCTAGGACGAACATAATGAGGTCGTCGTCTTCTAATTCCCCGAGATATCTAACCATGAGGCGTTTGACCAGTGGCTCGAACTTTCGGTCAACCATGCTCTAGCGAAACGAGTTAGCGATCTCACAAAAAAGAAAACATAAGCGTACATCGTTAAGACCATCCCACCTGACCTTCGCCTTGAACAAGGTCTCCTTGTCGTGGGGAACAGACTCCTTGATCGTCTGCAGCCGCTCCTTCGCCTTGTCGCCCTCTGCAGCACTGAAATCAAGTTTGACCAGTGGCACCTTCCGTTTCTTGATATCCTCTTCTTCCTCCTCCTCTTGCCCGAATACAGCGGCCTTGACATCCTTTGGCGCGGCCTCGGCTTTCACCGGTGCAGGTGCAATCGACATATTCAGTTTGACTGGTGCACCATCATCAAGAAGCATTCCGGCTTTACGCTGCTCTTCGGCAAGAGCTTGCATGTCTTCCATCTGACGAGCGAGGAACTTCTCCGATTCAATACGGAGGTTCTCAGCTTCACGCTCTTCATAAGCGCGCGATTCGGCGTCCGCCGCTTCTTCGGCTGTGACTCGGCGTGCACGAGATTGTCGCCAGCGTGCTCTAGCAGTATCCTTGCATTAACAGAACACAACGACGAACAAGGCCAGGTCAACACACCTGTCAACGTAGAACAACTCATCACTCTCGTCATCGTCCCAGACATCGAGCCGAGCTTGCATTTCCACGCGATCCCGTTCCTCGGCTTCCTTGATGGCATTTTGACGCGCAATCGACCGTTCTAGTGCAGCTATACGAGCTCGCTCTCGAGGCTCATAGCGGCGTTCTCTCTGGGAGATTTGTGGGAACATGTTCAGCATCATTGCACGCATCTGCAACATCCTATTACCGATCAAATGAAATACTCACGTCCTTGAACGAAACCTCCTCATCTCGCCTTCTGGCATCCTTCCGGTCCCTCTCCATTTCCTCGTCAGTCTTTGGGCCTTTACCCCGCTCATCCAACGTTCCCGTCGCAGCACCCGTATCCTCTGCCTTTACAAAGCCAACAGGCTTGCTGTAACTTTGTGGCCCTTTCCCCTGCGTCTGTTGACCCTTTCCAGGCGTCGATTGAGATGGCTGCTGCGACTGTGGCTTACCCCAATCCCTCAACTTTGGTCCACTCGGTGCCGTAGCCAAGAGATTCGGTATACTCTCGCGAACTTCTCGTACTTTCTCTCGTTCACGCTTCGCGGCACGTTCGCGGAATTGTGCGATCTCGGAGATGACGAGGCCGCGTTGGGTTTCTGGAAGATCAGCTTCCTGAAGATCGTGGAGGTGAGGAGGTATGACGTATTTCTCTTTGTCGAGAAGGCCGTTGTTAGCGGCATCTTGGGAAGTACGATTGATCTCTTCGACGAGTTCGTTGACCTTGACTTTGGCTTGCTGCATCATGGCCTCATCCGTCTGTTTCCATGCAAGTCGTAAGAATACGACAATGAAAGATTCAGGCTCACGTCTGTCCTCATCTTTTGCGCAGAGTAGGCATCCAGAAAAAGTTTTGTCTTTTCGTCGGCTTTGATCTGTGGAAATGTATGCGACGTAGGCTTGAAATGATCAGCCCAATGGTGATGGGACGCACCAGAAGCTTTTTGTTCGCGCACCCGTCCTCGAGCGCTGGCAACTCGACGCCCTGGATGATTGTCAAACATCTGATTGCAGAGTCTGGATCCTCGAATTCTGCAAACCCGAATCCTTGCGGTTTGTTTGCAGGCGTGATGAGTCGCTTGAACGACTTGACGGGACCACATGACTGAGCATCCGATTCCAACACGATTCAGCATGTAGGAGTCACGACGGAAGCAATATGATACTCACGGCGAGCATCCGGTTAAGAAAGGTATCAGTGATCCCGCCAGATATCGACCCCACGAACAGAGTTGTCTGTTTTTGAGGGGGCATAAAGGGCTGATGCATCATTTGTTGCTGCTGTGCGAGAGCCGATATTGAGGGACCTTGGCCATACGATGGCAAAGGTGGACGCAGACCAAGTCCTAGCCGGTTCGGCGCAGGTTGCATGTTTGGCTTGAATTATGGTAAAATGGTGTTTTTTTCTTATGTTTTGTGTGCGACTGGCGCAGATTCTGGACCTCAATAAGCGTAGAACAGATGACCGACCAGATGACGCTCACAATTGGAGATACGGTTCAACGTTGACTTGAAAGAGGACAGAAAAGAGCAGAATTCACAGCGACGCGGATGGTGGTCAAAGTCAAGAGGTTGGCAGCTCGATATCAGGACTCGCCGGTAGGTCTTCCCACGGCCCAGTGCAGACAATCAATATCATGGTCCTCTTCTTCACGTCGTCCAGTAAGTGGACATCGGTGCATATTGGACGGTCTCCTGACTTCGTATTAGCGGTGAACCCACCAGTGACCATCTACATGGGAAAGGACAAGGTCGAAAGTATGTGTCGGGTTGTCCCCTACACAAGGCCGACGTTCACTCGCACAAATTAGACGAAGAACTGATCAAATATGCATGGCCTCAGGATGTGTGGTTCCACGTAGACAAGCTCTCTTCTGCTCACGTATACATCCGCATGCCTGAAGACATGACTTGGGAGGCGATACCGCAGGCCCTTTTGACCGACTGCGCTCAGTTGGTAAAGGCCAACTCGATCGAGGGCAAGTAAGCGCTCGGTTTGTGACTTTCTCATTCCTTATCCCGCCATCTTTCAGGAAACAAGAAGGATGATCTGACAATCATATATACACCTGCCGACAACCTCAAGGTACGAATGATCTGCGGAGTGATCAACGCATCATGGTGACAATGGTCTGTACGCAAGAAACAAGGTGACATGGCCGTCGGTCAAGTTTCCTTCCATAGCGACAAACGGGTATGCCTGTCACGGAGTTCACTGCACGCGTGCTTAATCTTACAAATTTGTTCTAGGTAAAGAAAAGTGTGTTTACCCCTGAGTCTCCGCTCATCCAAGTCACTAAGCACCTCAGGGCGCCAGTCCACGTTCCAAAGCGAGAAAACCCCATTGTCAACCGCCTCAACAAAACCAAAATCGAAAAGGTAGTTGATCACGAGCAAGAGAAGATCGACCGCGTCAAGAAGGAGAATGCAGAGAAGCGTGCGGTAGCTGCTCAGAGAGTGAGCATCTTTTTCTCCACGTGTTTTTCCAAACCCACCATCTTATTTTTCAGAAAAAAGAAGAGGCTGAGCTCGCGAAACAGAGGGAAGAAGAAAAGGCTGCACGGTCGTATGATCTGCTATCCAATGTTGAGGAAGACCCAGACGCTCCAAAGCTGTCCGGCAAGGCGATCGAGGAGGATTTCATGTAGTCCACCCTTGAGCTTGAATTATTATCTTGTACCTATCGTACTTGTCGATCTGCTTTTGTCGATATTGTAATGGCTCCTGTGACCGTTATCACTGGCCGTTAGCTAACCAAATCCTCCGACTAAGTTGGGTCGTGGTCCCGGATCACTTGGTCTTCTGAACGCCAACATGAGTATTCGCTTCGCTGTTCTTCCACTGACACATACCCAAGACGACGCGGACGATCGTGCAACGTCTTCGAGCTCAGATTTTGAAGACTATGCAGAGGAAGATAACAACTTCGAAGACTGGATTTCCGATCAAGGACAACCTCAAGCTTGTCGATCGCTCTTCGAGGACAAAACGTTCACCACAGCAGCAGAGGCTTTGACGTACGATAAATCCACGCATGGATTTGACCTGGACGCCATGTGCAAACAATGGAGTGCGTTTTTTTGGTGCGCTCCTGTCCATTGAAGCCGACTTGCAACAACAGAGTTAGACCTTCATCGTTGGATACGACTGATTAATTTCATCCGAAAACATGTAAGATCGATGATGCTCCTGTCCGCATTGAAGATGACCATGTCGTTCTTGCGTAGAAGTCGACACCTACAGATGTTGGCAATCTAACAGGGGCTGAATCATTCTTCACTTCCGATGACTATCTTATTCCCGTCATCGCAGATGACCCTCTACTCCGTAAGCTATCTTTTCGTCCACTGTCATTCTTGCTGCATCATCCACCCATCTAGAACTTGATTTTGATGACGACTGGTCCGACGACGACGAAGGTGGACCTTCCGCCGAACACGGTTCAAGCCCGCCTTCAGACCTCCCCAGTGCCCTCAGACGCATTCAAGTTCTTGAAAGGAAGCTATCTCAGGCACAAACCGACTTGACGGACTACCGAAGACTCATCACTCAGAATCTGGACATCTCCAGCATCGCTGAGATCATAAATGATCCTGGTCCATCGACCAGCGAGGCTCTCCGGGACGACGATACGCATTACTTCCAGAGCTATGGATACAACGGTATGCATCATTTTATTGTAGAAGGTTGTTCAGACACAACGGTTGATGGTCACTTCGACCCAGATATTCACGCTGTGATGATACAGGATAAAGTCCGGACATCCTCATACGCCTCATTTATCCTCACAAGCCCCATTCTGTTCCGTGACGCCATCGTTCTCGATGTCGGGTGTGGGACTGGTATTCTTTCTCTATTCGCAGCGAAATCCGGCGCGAAACATGTTTATGCTATCGAGGCGAGCGATATCGCTGAGAAAGCTGAAAAAATTATCCAAGCAAATGGATTAGAGAACGTCATTACGTAAGTTCCTTGTTTTGAACTACCGTCATGGTATCGTCCTTATCCTCGCTGGTAAACCCAGCGTGATACATGGAAAAGTGGAAGAAATCAGTCTACCCGATGGCATTGACCACGTCGACATCATCATATCCGAATGGATGGGTTATGCACTACTCTATGAATCGATGCTTGACTCTGTTCTCCACGCTCGTGACAGATTCCTCCGTCCGAATGGGGGTGTCATGGCACCAAGTCAATGCAGGATTATGCTGGCGCTCTGTGAGGGCAGCGAAATAATGAAAGACAGGGTGGATTTCTGGAACGACGTCTATGGTGCGTCTTTCCTCGATCATTCATCGTCGTGCGATCGAACAGACTGCGACCGCGAGGGATCAGGTTTCGACCTTTCTGAAATGGCGCATGAAACCTACAAGGATGCCATCATTGACGTCGTCGGCCCGGATTCGGTAGTCAGCGAGCCATATCTACTCAAAGTAAGATTCCATTTCGTTCCCCTTTTCTCGTCTGCATGAGCCTTTCCTCAGGATCTCCATCTCCAATCCATCACGTCCCGCCAACTCGAGTTTACGTCCCCATTTTCACTCACCTCGACCTCGCCCATGCGCACCAAAATCCACGCGCTTGTGCTCTACTTTGATACCTTCTTCACTACCACCAGCGAACCTCTCTCACCGGACGTCCCCGTACGGCTCATCAAAGACGGCGACGTCACCCTCGCGGAGGTATGGCCGATCGCGGGTAAACCACCGCCAAAGCGCAGGGCCAGCGTGGGCCCGGGCTTGAAAGAACGCGAAGAAAAGCGAGTCATTAGTTTCAGCACGGGGCCGACGAGCCAACCGACGCATTGGAAGCAAACTCTCTTCTTGCTCAAGGACCCCATCTCCGCAGAGGAGGGTGGGTGTTTCTTTTCGTTTTGCTCCATTTTCTTTTCGCTGACACGCATTCTCTCGTTTAGGTACGGTCGTCTCTGGCACGTTTTATTGCAAAAAGAGCGAGGGAAATTCGAGGGAACTTGATATCGAGATTCATTATTCAACCAGGAAGCGCGCAGATGCGCCAGCGAGCGAGGTAGCTGTGCAGATGTACAAGGTCCGGTAATGACATGCCCCTGTGTACCTTATGTGACATCAACCGAACATACGAACACATTGGAAAAGTCACGACCCACAGCATTGGAAGTGAGCATTGGCGGTATACAGACGGACCTTCTCTGCCAGCATGCTAGTACCAAACCGTCCATCATGGATGTGCGGGATAAGCGTGAGTAGTATTGCAACTAGTTAGTGACACATAGGAGTACATACGATATCGAATATGTGCGCGAACGAGTCCATGCGTAAAAACAAGAGTCAACTCGAGTCCCTACAAACAACCCATAAAGACGAAACGAGTGTGGTGATGCGTAAATAGTAACAGGATATGTGGAGAGCAGAACAACACGATATCATCCAGACTTTTCAAAACGTCCGGTCCGCATCACAAGACGCACTGACAGACTCGCGTAGTGATGCGAGCGTGTGTGACGACCGTAAGGAAGAGGCGGTCGGTCGTAACGGCGTACTCGATTTCACGCTGTCACAACTCGGCCGATCGTGTTGTAACTCTGCATCGATAACGCTCCCTCGCGCTGCCGTCCCTATCCCAGCCATCCCCACAGGATACATCCCAAACTCTGCCGGGTCGCTCGTCTGAGAGTCACTTCTGTCGTGCGCCATCAACAACGCAGATGTGAGCTTGGGCGATGCATGCGGGGAACCGAGATCGATGTCGGAGAGGTCGGGCGGCGGGAAATAGGACGAATGAAGTGAGACCGCCTCCCCTGCCTCGGTGCCGATGATGGTGTCGCGCCAGGTGCCGGCATGGGGGTCCCAAGGATCACATATTTTCAGCGCGGTGGGCGAGCCGCCTAACTTGGATTTCCCCACGCCGAATTCGGGTCCGTAATCATCCTCGACGCTCGACCGCGATCTGCTTCG
>JBBPQU010001070.1:0-11603 GCA_038092655.1 Boletus sensibilis
CGGGCAAAGAATGAATATTTGTGAGTAAAATACGCACAACTTTCGATCGTTCAAACCCGAGCCCCTCAAATTGGTCTACATGTGCTTTCTCAAGACCAGCAATTGCGACCTCGTCTCTTTGCGGCTCCCTCGCGGGGGCTTTGCCTCGCGAAGCAGAGCCCCCGGCGTAGACTTGAGTCCAATATCTCGCCGTCTCTTCGAAGCTACGCTTGCTCGTTGTGTAGTGTTTAGCGACTTCAGCATCCTGAGGGTCGTTCGGTTCAGGAGAACACAAAAGGGACTGGAGCGATATCAACGTGGACTTGAGGGTGAGGACAGGGGACCAGGCATCTTTCAGGATGTCGAGGCAAATGGCACCGGAAGCCGAGGAGACGTTAGGATGGTACACCTTTGTGATGAACTTCATCTTGACTGGTTGGAATGGGTACGATTCGGGGATCACGATATCCTGTGCCGTCGGGGTCTACGATACCATCGGTGCCCAAAAGAGGAGGTTGACTTACCACCTCGAATGTGCCGCCCTCGTACGGCGTGTCTTTCGGCCCCGGAAACGATCCTTTGAGATGAAAAGGCGAGTTATCGATGAGATCGATACTAATGTTGGAGGATTTGTCGTTCTTGCAGTCTGAGCGAGGCGTGGGTCAACGATGCCACAACATACCCCACAACCACTAACCTGTGATTTCCTTGTTCACTCGCCGGAGACGGGCATCCATGGCGATACGATACTCAAAAGCGATTTAGATGGTTGGTGCGGTTCTGTGTGCGGCGTGCGGCGACTTAAATGACTTTGTCTGGAGAACAGTTGAACAAAAGATCTTCCCTCTACTAAGGGCACGTGACTTTATCGAGTTCGGGGATATCGGCGTTATCGCGCTTGTCAGCCACAGACCGATCTTAAATACCCCAAGCTCAGTCAACGATCTTCGCACGATTGGCAACTCCAAGCACTCATCATCATGGCGAATTCAATGCGCAAGAAGGTGGAAATCTTTATAGACGGTCTCCAGAATGATATCGTCACCGCACTCGAGCAGCTCGATCCCAATGCGCCGAGGTTCAAGCGCGACGCGTGGATCAGACCATCGGGCGGTAGAGGCTTGTCGTGCGTCTTCGCCTGCACACCCGAGAGTGGTCAGACCACCTCTACGCTGCAGACCAAACTCGAGAAAGCCGGAGTGAACGTGTCCGTCGTACACGGCATGCTCCCACCGGCTGCTATCAAAGAGATGCGGGCAGATCACTCTTCCATCCCCTACGACGAAAAAACCAGTCTCCCATTCTTCGCCGCAGGCATCAGTCTCGTCATCCATCCTCGCAGCCCATTCGAACCGACTGTACATGCTAACTACCGCTACTTCGAAATCACTGAACAAGCAGGCGAAGGAGAACAGGCAGGCAAGATCGTTGCTTGGTGGTTCGGAGGTGGATGCGATCTAACACCATCCTACCTTGATGAGGAGGACGCGAGGCACTTCCACACCGCTCTGAAGGATGCTTGTCAGAATGACGAACTGTACAGCGCATTCAAAAAGTGGTGCGACGAATATTTCTTCATTCCTCACCGGCAGGAGACTCGCGGAATTGGGGGACTGTTCTTCGATGACCTCTCCAACGAAAAGCACGCCCGCATCTCGGAGGAAGTAAAGAGGCCAAGAGAACCAGATGAAATTTTCGAGTTTATCTCGCGTCTTGGAAACGCCTTCATCCCATCATACATCCCCATTCTACAGAAGAAACGTGACGTTCCCACAGAACATCATCGTCGGTGGCAGCTTCTGCGCAGAGGGAGATACGTGGAGTTCAACTTGGTGTACGATAGGGGCACCAAGTTTGGATTAAAGACACCTTCCGCGCGGATCGAGAGCATCTTAATGAGCTTACCAGAGACAGCGAGGTGGGAGTACATGTCAGAACTTGGGACGCAGGCAGGAAGCGAGGAGGAGCGGATGGTAAAAGTCTTGAAGAATCCACAGAGTTGGGTGTAACCGCGCTTCTTTGTTGAAAGGGGGAATAACGTATGTCAGACATTGCCAACAACTGTCCGCGAATTGTACTATCGACTTTCTTCCGGAGAGTGATTCAGCTTCTGATTTACAACGTCCGAAACGTACAGTGCTCTAGAACGTCCTGAGTCTTTAGATACAATATTTAATCGCGTGTAGGCTTGTTGACTTCCTGTTGAACCTGGCCCTTCTCGTTCCTCGCATTTCCTGGCGCAATCATCAATAACCGAGAACAAAAACCTTTATCCGCAACACCTACCAGCAGCTTGCTGAGACTTGTCGCCACTGACGGCGCCAACGATCGAGTCTTTGTAGCCGCCCAACCTATCGGTGACGCCTTCTGCGAACCCCTTGGCCTGAGCAGCCTTATATTCCCCTTCGCCGCGGGCATGTTCCTCTTTGCCCGCCTGCGACCAGTTCTGGGAGCCCGCCATATCGCCAACCTAGATGAACGTCACTGAGACCATGTCTGGTGTGACAAGGGGAGAACGTACGCTCTCGACGACGGACCCCTTGACGGAGTGGAGATGGCCAGAGACTTTGCTACGATGCTGTCAGCCTTATTCTTCGTCCACAAGACGTCTAGTCCGCTCACCTGGGGTCTTGGTTGGTCATGTTTACTGTCTGATATCGATGATACACTGATAGATGCGACGAGAGAGGGAAGAAGATGCGACTGAAGGGAAACGTCGCCCCGCCGTCCTTTATATACTGTGCAAAAGCACCATACGCATTAGGCAAGTGTAGTAGTTCGATGATGACATGCGCACCAGATGACATCATAACTGTGATCTGGTGACGTAGGACGTGGGCGGCAATCGAGCGCGATGACGCTCTCCTGCGCGATCCAGAATGCGCAGAGTCTCGACTGAACGATCGGCACGACGGCACGGGATTCCAAATAAGTTCTCAGCGAAGCGCCGCTAGATGGCAGAATCGCAGACCGAAGTGCACGCCGGCCACACCAGAATTTACCGCTAGACGAAAGAGCGAGGGTAATAGATTTTTCACGATACAATATAGCACGGGAGCAGTTCCAGACTCTGGGCGCTTCCAGTAACCCACCGGACATTCGACGAATCAACAGTACCCGCGCCAAGGTTACCAATCAACCAATGTGCACCGCAGGACCGCAGCAATCGAACTTTCGATCATGTCATCAATCTCTATTGATACATCCTGACCAGACCGCTTTGAGTTTATGCTCGACCGCCATCCCAATAGTGTATAAGCCACCCCATACAAGTCAATGTCCATCCCCAGTCCTACTTGCTACCGATTTCAAATGAGCAAACTCTGGCTAAACTTTGGTGCGAGACAGACGCACCAAAGCCTCACCGAGACAGTGCAAAAATGCAGACCTTTCCGGAAGCGTTTTTGTCTGTGCGAATCTTGGCACGCAACCCCGTGTCCTCGCCGGCCGAAACGCCTCCTTACCAAACATGAGTGCAATGTATGTGTTGGCCCACACCGCAGCACCATGGTCCGTCAAACAACGCACAAAAAAAGAGGGTGGTCATTTACTGCTGCGCAATGTGCTTCTGCCACAAGGCCGTAATGTGAAGTCGCTAGAAGGGAGGACATCAACGCTCGTTCTTCCATTGATGCAGTCCGTCAGGGACGAGCGGGGCACCAGAAAGTGCATGCGTTTCAATCGTCGTCGTAATATGAATGGCGTGTTCATTTGCATATTTGGGTGACAAGTTCCGTGAATCGATGCACGAATACCCTTCTTCACATCAGAGAAGTCGACGGTGCACGCGTTCGCGGAAGGGTTCGACAGAAACGGCCAACATCTCAATGAGCACGAGCACAGTCGCATCAGAAACGCGCAGTGATCAGAGTGAAGCATAACACTCCTGCTTAAATATGCCGTTAAATCGCCCCCTTATCTCGTAAATACAAGTCTTCAAAGGGTTCCAGGAACATGACAATTGGCTATAAGAAGTTCTTGACGTTACGCACGCACAACGTAGCTTATCATGCTAGCATGTAAGTTCCAGACTTCTCCGAGGCGTGGATTAGGATGCTGGCATACTTCGTCAGCTTTTGGTAACCCATGAGTTGTCTGAGTTCAAAGCACTTACCAGGGGGATAGGAGGTTAAATAGAGTTACATACGCACGTCAAGCTTAGGTTTGACCCATTTGAATCGGGAATGGTCATGTGATCTCATCGCCGAGGGTGTCCAGGGTTGCATGCATCGCATGGGGTTATTCTCGGACGATGACGATCGGCTTCCCGATATAACCACGGATTGCAAGTGACATGTCTGAGCAGCATATGGCACGAGATCGTTGCGACGGGCGGAGATCCTGAATGGTTTTGATTATGGCTACATGAGGTGAACACGAAGAACGGCAAACAAGACGAATGATAGGGGCGATAAAGCTCTAATGAGGTTAGCATGGCAGCATTCAAGGGAAAGTTCCGAAAGGAAATACCGATTAAATTTCTCTCCAAATATTTTCGATGTTGGTGTCGCAGTGTGGAACGTGGGTGTCATGGGATGCGGCAACGACCGTCCTCTCGAAATCGTTGACAAAGATTACTCGCTGGAGGGATGGACAGTAGAGCCGCAGCTCGCTTGTCAGTGCCCGCACGCCTGCCGGAATAGTTGGTGATGGTTCCCACTCCGAAACGTCCACCTCGACACACTCCAGAGAACGGAGTATACGCAAAAGCCCGTAAAACTTGAGGCGCTTGATAAAGGGTTTCAACCGACAACAACCTTCTTGAGACAGAACTACGTACAACATGGCCTTCGATGGGCAGGACGAGCGTTCCAAGATACCGTAGGTCGTGGACCCGGCTCTGCAACCTCACTATGGAGACGAGGAGATCCATGGAGAACGATTCGGAGTAACTCGAATCGGCAATATCGAGCGAACGAAGAGTATGAGTCGTTTCCATCAACTTTGAGAACAGGAGCGACAACTCCTCCTTCTTCTCTAGCGGTCGAGTTTTAGAGAAACATGTTTTGAGTCGGGAAATAGGCCGGGTGGGAACCAAGGCACAAGCGGCTTCGGCAAAGGTGCATTCTAGGGTTGACAAGTTCGGAAGAGCGCCAGGGTCCCGGAGTGACGATATAGAGGTTTGGGCAATATCCTCGGAAACGGAATAGTCTACGATATACAAGTCATCGATGTCGGGTTGGGTGTTCAGAAATGATACAAGATGAGCATCCCACTGCAGGTCACAGTGGAAGCTACGGAGCCGGAATGCGGTGCCACTGAGAGTCCACGCCTGAGCAGCGTCGCCCGCATTGTCGAGGTGGAGGTTCAAGAAGCGTAGTCTCGTTGTGTGGTGGAGCGCCTGGGATACGGTTGGCCAAAATTCATTCGGCAAACAGACCTCGGATTGGGGTCTGCTGTCACTGTCATCATCGCCGACAAAAAGTGTCAGGGTTTCGACTATCGCCGCAACGCGGGGAGTCCTCGCGAACAGCCTGCACATCCCGAAAGTGTCCCACGCATCCGATGTGTAAATGGTGTTGTACAGTTCCCCCTCTGCTGCCCGTTGAAAATCCTTGTTTACCCTGCAGAGGGTGCAGAGGTCTGCTCTACTTCGTACATGTTTCGCGATGAGACGATACGTCTCTAACGACAGTTCCATGTGACGACGATGCTCAGCATTACCTGGGAACAAGCATTTCGTCGAGTAAAACTTCGCCCTGACAAAAAGAACCTGGTTACTTACCAGCCAGTTCCAGCGGTCGTGACAGTGTGGCAATATGACGACGGGAGTGAGAACAGAACGAACGACGCGATCAAGACCCTCCGACTGGCGATGACTTTGGGAGGGTGCTACCACGCAGCAATGGCAAACACGGACACAAATACAACTGAGATTGTGTGATGGTAAAATAGCGAAAATATGCCACCAACGGAGGACCTGCCCTAGCCTTTTTAAGTTTGACCGTCATCAACAAAAGACCCACCTTTGGAAATGGGGTGCGGGAACAACGCCGGATGCGGATAGGCGCAATCACATCATTGCTGATCTTGTGCGCTCCCCTCATTAGCAAGCTTGGCTTCGGGACCCATTTTTACCTGCCCGAATGATCGCCCTGTAACGTGGAGAGGACAGGGACACTCAGAATTGGGAGATTTGATATCGTGATCGCTGGATTATGCCAGTGGGAACGCCCACGCGAAAATCGTGTGGCATCCGCGTGTGCATGTGAGAACCCAAAAGTTGGTTGACAATGTCATGCGTCCCAGGCATTTCGGTACGTCGGCAAATAGATTCAACGCAAGATGCATATGTTAGTATTAGGGAAGGGTGGAGGGAAGGTGGGTAACCTTTGTTATATGCAGATAGCGTGTCCGTAGTTGCATCGGCCCTGCCCAGAGAACAAAATTAGACCCAGATTGAATCGTATTGGAATGGCTCACGCTTCTTGAATGTCTTATTTCCGCCAGGTAAGCATGTGAGCACATGCTTGTGGGGATTCCACAGAGCAGATTTGGTTATACCAGCGCTGTTTTGAGAGACGAAACATTCGTTTCATCCCAAGCTAGGCTACGACTACCATTGTATTATTTCTTCCCAAGGTCAGCGGTTGACGAATCCATGAACGACGAATTGTCTTTCTACCCAACCGTGTGGTGGCTTACTCGTGATCAGCTGTACTTCTCTTTTTCTACCAGTCGAATCCAAATAACATGAGTTGAGGAAACTGTATTTCAATGCCACGCACCTAGGCATAGGACACACAGCCGTACACTGTGTACTCGAAAAGTTTTTCGGACGCCCTTACAATGGGCATCGGCACATGACTACCTTGTTTATGTCTTCGGATTGAAATCCGGTAATACCATACTGATGCTAGCAGATCATGGAGGAACTTCCCGCTGGAATAGACGCGTGAAACGCCCCGGTGATCAGCCGTGGTGCTCTATGTGAAAGGAAATGAGAATTATTGAAACCGGCAGCATTTGCCCAATCCCGCAGATTGAAAGGCTATGAGGTTGTGCGGAGGAAGACAAGGCACGATGACATCAGATGAAACAAAATATTGCCCGTGTGAAGCGAAGGTTTTCAGGTTCCTAACCGATAAGCCTCGACCAATCGAAGGACGCTATTGCATTGTATCTCCAACGGTGATCACATCTGACCGCATCTATAAGCATCCCGCCCCACTAAGATCTGGAGCTGACAAACCATGACGCGTGACGTCTAATAGTGACCGTTGACCTACTAAGAGCTATGATCGTTTCAATGTTTTACCACAAGTACTCGTTAGTGTACTCACGTCCGGGGTGGATAAAACATGGGTATGCCTCCCAAAGTTTTCATTTCGATGAAGTGCATGCTTTATTCGCGTAACATTCGTGGGGAGTCCCCATAAGTATTGTCCAAGCTTGGTGGTGAGGTTATGTATGTGGAACAGATAAGAGCCGTCTCAGTAGGAAGTGGGATCAAGCGGCAGAAGTCGTTACGTCGAAAAGGTATAAAATCCACTTGTCATTCAAATTACCTGGTATTGTACAACCAAATCTTCTCTTACAAATGAAAAATGTCAGCATCCGATGCAATTTGGGGGTTGGTAGATCATGAAATGGGGTGAGAATCATACATGGGCGTGCGACCAGGAGCTCATTCTAGCTTTTCTAATTCCTCTAGCCTTTGTAAAACGACATCTTTGCTGGTCTCTTCGATCTCACCAGCTAAAAATATCTCATCCAAAATGGCATACACCTGATAGGTTCGGTAGGTGAAAAAGGGTGGCATGTACGACTAAAGGAGGTTCCTAACCTTATAGAAGTTGAAAACGAGATCCAACTCGCACACATTATCGAAGAAAGAATCTTGAAGGAAAGGGTGTAAAGGGTTTGTCAGCTATCGAAGATGGTAGATTGTCAGCGAGCTCCAGGCTTACCGAGAATCTCCACGAAGAGATGGATAGCTTCGAGATAGGCAAGTTCATTATCGTTGGCATCGACGCACACACAGAAGAAAAGGCCAGCATAGCGACGGTACACTATCTTGTGGTTCTTGAACTGTGAACCATGTGAATGAGAGGAAGCTCGTCGTCATTCCTTGCAACGACCGACCTCTACGAAGTTGGACTGGTACTTCTGATCACGAGGCGCGACTAGTCTGTGTACTTCACCCCGAATCCTCACCTAGACAAAGCAAGGTTATTCTGGCGCCTGACACAGTCGAGGTATTAAATACCTCACCTTCTCCTCATCGTCATATGGTACATACCACTTTGACAGCCGGGTTTTCCCTTGCCTGTTCTATACCCTTGTTAGAAATATATATCGTCGTACCCAAACGAACTGAAATGAACTCACCTGCACCAGTATAAACCTGATCATCGCCACATTCGGGGTGGGTGTCGCCGCGTCGACCTTCAAGTCAACTTCAAGTGCTCTGCCGTGGAGATCCTGATTAGGTAAGGCAGACCCACCCGAGTTGGGACTTGGACCACTATCGCCAACTACTAGAGAATTATCTTTTCAGCCCCGGTCTTTACACAGAGGTTGGTATAAGGATGAGAGTGAGCACGAGTTGTTGAATTGCGCCTCGGGAATTTGCCATCGACTTGAGCAGAGCTTCAAGAATAGCACCGCCGAGATCCGAGACAGTAGCGAGCTCACTCGGAGTGCCATTCCCTCCCTTTCAACAGCATCGTTCCCCCATGTTTGCTGCTACGGGCATGATGCCCATCTCACCATACGTATTCGCCATCGGAACAGACCAAGCATTTCCTTAATTCAACTGAAACCGTATGCCTGCGAATGTCTTCAAATTTCGACCAAAGTGGGTCTTCTCTCGCCTCAGGAGCGACTGCAAACCTTTACGAGATTTCACGCTCAATATAATTTACGTGGTGGCCGTGACTTAATCCCCAGACTGCCACTGCGCAATCCCTGGAGTCCTTCTTGGCTCTTTGCACCACGGTGCACCCTTTCCTTTCATTCGTTCTTCCCTCTGACCACACGAGGACAAGCCCGATCCCATCCATGCAACCCCACGACGTCGTCAAAGACGCGTCAAACAAAATATGCAAGATAGTCATTACGAACATCGTTGACCATGCCAAGTCCACAAACGATGTTCGTATTGCCGCTTGTAATGAAGCGAAAGCTTAAATTGGCAAACAAGTAGTAAGTGTGTCGACCAAGAATACATACTATCTAACGAGCGTCTCTGCAGGAAAGGGTTCGTGCGGTCCTCCAGCCAGGAGTGACGGTTTCCGAGACCATTATCGCTGCAGACCGATTTGTAGTGAACTCCACAAAACCTTGGCCAGACTGGGAAAAGGTTGCCAGGCCGGAAGACGAGGACTTGGCCGATCATCCATGGTACCGCCTGTATTTCGGGCGACGTGGTAATGGCGTTTCCCATGCAACTGGCGCCATCGGGGTGAAGGCGATGAGTGGCGACAAAGGCTTGGGGTGCAGTAGGAAAGAGATAGCGGTTAAAGTTGAGGGACAAGACAAGGATTCGAGGGACTTGAATTCTCGGCTAGCTCGGCCTCCTATCACCATTACCGCCCGGCACCCGACCGTTATGGTTCTCACCGCTACCTCGTCCGACAGTGCTTGCGTCGCCTGCATCGACCGCGGGATCGCTTGCGACCCACAGCCAGGCCGTCGTTGCTTGCAGTGCAAGACCCGCAAGTGTAAATGCTCACATTCGGCTCTAGCTAAACGTAGTCGATCTGTCTCCCGGCCTCCCCCCGCTACAAAACGTGCTCGCACTCAGACATGCGAACCTGCAGCGCATGATCTCTCGTTGAACCCAACGAAAAGCTATGGTAAGTGGTTGGTTTCCATAGCTGATGCAACGCCTGCTGAAGGAGGGGCGTGTATACAATACTGTAACTCCAACCCAAGCAGATTCACCCGCACCCTCCCATCCGCCCCGTCCAATTCCTCCAGCACTATCGCGGGATGTTCCAACGGATGCTACCTTTGTTTCAAGGGAAGATCATGATAAATTGGTTAAAGATTTTAACAACTTGGTTAGGGAACACAAAGCAATGGCAGAACGAGTCTCTACCATTGAGGATGCGGTGCC
This sequence comes from Boletus sensibilis, assembly GCA_038092655.1. Classification (NCBI taxonomy): domain Eukaryota; kingdom Fungi; phylum Basidiomycota; class Agaricomycetes; order Boletales; family Boletaceae; genus Boletus; species Boletus sensibilis. The sequence goes on from JBBPQU010001070.1 coordinate 10,043, forward strand.
TTCTTGGGCACGAGCTGTGGAATCCACAAGGCGAGGAGTCGCCCAAGCTTCAGGCAACCCTGGACCACCATGACCCAAAGGTGGAAATATATATAGATTTCATTACTTTGTATTTACTCTATTCATTCATAGTTCGAGAAGGAAATCTGTCGCAGGAATCATCTATCGCGCCTCGCACTCAATTTGGTGGGGGCATAAACAATGGTTTTAACGACTGAACCGCCATCCTTGCATTGACCCTCAACACGCTGTCTTGCCCACCCTTGTCTCCGGAACCAGCCGGTGTTGCGAACCCGAACCCTAGCTTGGACGCAGTAGTCTGTACGTTTGGATCGCTTCGCGCAGCCGCGCCTTCGGCAGCATCATTGGCCCAGAATTCGACTGCCCGCTCACGGGTGTAGGGGTGCCTCAGGACAGCTTGGCGGAAATATTTGAGGAGATGAGCACGAGGAAGGGTACGTTCAAGGCGCCCGAGCGCTGGACCAAGCGCTACCGAGACTGGAGGAGGAGGGTAGATGGCGGGCAAGATCTGAATGAAGACGGGAAGCACCAAGAAAAGTATGTTGCGAGCCAGGAACAGATTGTCGTGCCACTGCGTTGGTCATAGTTCACCGTCAGGACTCACGGACGCGTCGTAGTACGAATGCCAACGTACCATGAACGCTGTGTTGGCGTCTTTTTCGAGTGGCACTGCGCTGGCGGACGTGAACGCGTAGACCTCAGCGAGGAATGCACATGTGAGCGCGCCGAGGACGTTCGTTCTCCATCTCTGGCGGCCATTGATATTGGTGGTTAACAAGAGGAGTAGCGTAGCGGTTCGCAAGTAGTCGAGAAGGATGCCCGACAGAACGAGAATCGTATAGTCGGCGGCCGAGGAACAATACGAACACATTTGCATGGCACGTTGCCCGAACCTGCCTCTCGTGAGCTCCGCACTTCGAGAAAGAGACTGACGCTCGTACCTCACGTATGTATCTCTGCTGCCATGTACACCCAGCCTCATGAGCAGCGTATCGACATCCTTTGGAATTTCTGGAGGGACAATGACTGCGCCTCGTTCCCCCATCGTGTTGAATCCGGCTTCCTTCGTCAACAGAGACCTTATGCGGTCCACGGGCGCGTTTATGGGTATCCCTAATCGCACGAACAGGTTTGGAGGTCGGCGGAATGCGAAATTGGATAGTACGAGCAGGGTGTGCAGGCCGACTGCTGCTGTCATCACAAAGCTGATTGTAACCCCCTGTCCTTGTCGCCGACCTAGAGAGAGGTAAAACCATGCTGCCCCGAGCGATAGCACTGTGGAAATAAGGGCAATCGATGAACTCATAACACCTGAGCCAGGATGCTCGTTTGTCTCTGCACAAGGTCTCGGGTGAACCTGAATCGGAGTCCGAGAGAAGGTGATGGTCGATGGATGTGACTCGGGTTGGAATAGAGACTTTCGGGCCGAGGACGTGGTGGCCTTGACGCCTCAAGCTGTAACGCAAGTACAAAGTGATGTCCCATGTTTAGTTCAACGTGTGACATTACAGCAATGTCAGTTCTTTGTATACCAACATGG
>JBBPQU010001071.1:0-11597 GCA_038092655.1 Boletus sensibilis
GTACCCTTTCACCGCGGAAGGCGTGAAGCAAGCGCAGACGGACCTGACAGGTGGAAAGACGGTCGGTAAACTGGTGATAAAGGTCAGCGAGTAGAGTTGCGCCAAGATCCAATGGAAGTTTTCTCGAAAGTTGTGACTTGGTGTCCATGAAGCAGTCCAATGTAGCTGTATGATTTTAGCGTCCGAACTCAAGTTTGCTGTACTGCAGCACTTCGCCGAGGGCGCTAAACCGAATGTGGCAACCAAGTGTTGACGGTCTGCGCGGACCCAAGTAAGGCAAGTGTTGTATTCACACTCGACAACCAACAAGAATCCTTGTATTCGCCTCTAACATCGTCGCCATGATGTCGCGACAACGCTTAAATTCCTGCGTAAAACAAGGTCGACCTCAGAGATCAACAAGGTCGCTTTTATATGTAAATACCTCTTTCATGGATTTTCGTCTGGAGTGATTCCATACTTTTTTTCCTCATTCGCGCTCGATGGCTTCAAGTTTATGGCCTCGGCGATTCACTTTCCCGTCATGTATCTCACTGCACGCAAGACGCACGGGGCAGTCATGGGACACGCGTATATTTCAACCGGAGAAGCTTCCGTGCTTGAACGCGCTTTCGGACGACATCCTCATGGAAGTTTTCAGCTACCTGGATCTCGAGGACATCCTTTCTCTACGACGAGTACGTTTTTCGTTTTTTCGACCTCTTCGCGTGCACACGCGCTTCACCTATGACAGGTTAGCAAACTGTACTATAACCTCACCCACCAAGGCATCATCTGGAAGAATTTCCTCAAGCGGATCGGGTCCAATGCTCCCCAGCGGCCGCCGTCGCATCGTCATTCACCTCAATACCTGACGTCTTTCGAGGCGGAAAGGCTGGTCACGAGGGCGATTTCACTACAAAAGAATTGGCTGTCACCCAATCCTTCTCCCTTGTCTTGCGATTCTTTTCAAGTCCACCGTCTCATCCAGTCCATGGTCGTCCTCCCCGGAGGAAAATACATGGTTGCCTCCGTGTGCAACACGGCCAAAACTCATTATTCTTTAATCGTATTTGCCCTCGATCATCGCATAGGCGGGGTTGTCCCGTTGGCGGAGACGCCGGTCAAGCGAAAAGCTTATAATCTTAAAGCCAAGTACATGAATATCGATGGAACGCCCAGTATAGTCATCGCGTATGTCCGTCGCAAGATGTCCTCACGCTATAGCGGTTCTGGGTGAGTCTCGTCCAATTGTAGCAGCAAAGGAGTCATCAACCTGACGAGAGCCGCAGTGTGGACCCGTCGCTATACAACCCCATCCTGGAAAATCCGAGAAAACCGATCGATCCGCCGGTCCCTCTTCAATACGCCTGCACGTGCATACATATCTCCCTCGACGCGCTCGACGCTTTGTCGGACCCTCGCCTTGTCCCTGGTTCGGCCGCTTTCTTTCACTTTGCTGCATCACAGCCACCACCATTCCGTCTCCTGTGCGTCTTGCGGAGCGCCACGGAGCTCGGAGCGATCGATCTAGCCGTCATCGAAGGTGTCCCCACTGTGGCAGTCGTAAAAAACCACGAAACCGTCGTCTTCAAGGAGTTGACCGGAGTTGGTATGCTCTCCACGCTTTGTTGCGCCCGCGAGGAGCCCTATTCTTCGTATGTGAGTCATCGTGGTCAAACTACGTGGACGCTGGCCGTGCTCATCGACCGTCGGCTCAGCACCATAATATATGCAGCATGCGTATCTTGCCCCATCAGGGCCAAATACTCATCCTCCGCGCTGTCAAACTCCCAACAGTACCCAGCGTCGACCGTGTGGGCGCACCGCCCATTTCCCAAGATCTCATCACGCTAGCCATGTTCAACATCCCAGATTTCGGCGACAACGAAATGGAGAGTACGTTTGCGCAACAGACCATGAGCTTCCGCGCAGACGACGTCGAAGGCATCCACATCACAGATCCAAGCGACTATGAAAGCGTGCCATGCGCCAATCCAGCCGACGGCGCCGAACACCCGCCCATCACTATCTTTTATCGCAGCGAAGGCGGGACCCGATTCCACGAACTGATGATCAACCCCACACCCCGGCATTTCTTGCCAAAGAGCATGCTGTCGACGCCACATTACTGGTTGGGGAACCTGGTCGCAGGCAATCACCACGTGGTCACGTGGGAGCACGAAAAGGATCGGGGCCTCTGTCGTGGATTCGTACTTGCCGGAAACCAGCGGTCGCTCGTGTACGTCACGAGGACGGAGGATATCACCGAGCGGCTTTCCATCCGTGGTTTTTACAGCCATTTTTCCATCAGCGACGGGACGGCTGGGTATGCCGCAGCCAGACAAGCGCAGTTTCAAAACATCATGCGCGGGACGGTGCACAGTCGGGAAGGCGTCATGTGCAAGTTCAACATGTCTCCGGACCTCCGCGCAGATTTGAGGGCAGGGGTGAAAGCGATCGCATGGGACGAAGGCACTGGGCGCGTCTTTTACGTCAAGCCTGATGACGCTTGTCTTCACGTTATCGACTTTGCCAAGGCCCCTGTACAAGGTATGTACAATGACCTCGCGCTCGTCGTTCGTCCTCGGAAAATCCATCGTCTCATTGTTTGGTTTTCAAAGCGCCTGATGGGCAGCGTCGACCGCTTCCTCTCGCCGATGCACGTATGCTCGACTTGTGATTCTTTATATATTGTATATCTACCGTTTTTTTTTTTGCCTTCTTTCTCGAGTGCTCGCACGTTCTTCCCTTGTGTTGTCTAGTACCTTGCTTTCAGGTTGCTTCTCTTGTTGTTTTGTCGTCGCGATCTCATACATATAAGTTACACCCATTGATGAAATCCCCCCATGTTTGTCGAAAGCTTTCCGACTAGCTCGGACATGTAATCTAGTACTTAAAAAGCGGAGCGTACCTTACAACATCGTGAGCCAAGTACATTACATGTCTTTGTGAGGTATGTATAAAGATGGGGAATATCGTTGCATGACTTTATGAAAGCATTTCCATCCTGCGATCAAGGAAAAAAGAAAAGAAAAGAAATATATATTGAGAGTGGGAAGCATCCAAGGGCGGAGGAAAGCAAAGGGGAATAAAGATTATCAAACGAGATGACGTCTACTCGACCGTCAAAATGAACAAGGGTCCCGATGGATGATGACTCATTGAGCGAGGGTGAGCGTGCCCGATAAAAGGCGATGTGCGATGAGGGAAAACGGGGGGTATGAGCCGACGTCCGCCCATGTCACTGCTTGTCCTTGTCCCGCCTCCTCAACCCAAGCATCGGCGCGCTCAGGCTGAGCTTCCGCGTCGCTGGCTTTCTGTTGGCGCCGGTCGGAATCACAGGCACGGGTGGTGGTGGGCTGCGGGTGGCGGGTGGCGACAACACGGAACCATAAGAGGCGTGGGCCGACTTTGGCCTGTCGACGACGGTATCGTTGTTCGTATCCGATCTGCTCGTCGCGGTATTGGGGATAGGCATCCGCAGATGACCGCTTGGTGGCGCACTGAGGGGCGGTGAATGGGTCTTTGTAGGGGTACCAGCAGAGGTTGCAGGACGGCCGGGCGACCTGGGAGAGGGTAAGAATCTGGAATCTTTGCTCGAGGGCATGGCATGTCGCCGCTGTACGTGACTGTGATCTAAACTCGTTTTTGAAAACGATGAAGGTGGTGTTTCGATCTTGGGTGTTTGCGGGGATGCAGGTATAGAAGGCAGGGGTCGCGGCTGCGAGCGTCGGCCGGAGGGCGGGGATATGGGAGTGGTATAGGAACTCGCGGAAGCTGACGGCTGCCTCGAATTCGTCTCGTAGGGTGATGCATCGGCAACTCGAGAGAGTGAAGGCGGTTTTCCGTTAGGAGATGGAGAGACACGAGGAGAGGAATGACCCGGGGTCGGCGAATCGAGTGTGCGGCGAGAATCTTTCGAACTGTTTGAAGATGAACTAGTGGACTGATTTCGCCCTGGAGAACCCGGTGCTACGAGGGCACCTTGGGGTAATGGAGGTATATCTGCGTTTACCTCTAAACTTGGCCGAGACTTGACGTTTCTGAACGACCGCCGCCGAAGCCAACTCATCATACTTTTGTCGGAATCCTTCTCTTTTCCATTCACAGCACCAGCCGAGTGGCTTTCCAGAGGTTTAAGGTCCTCCTTTGGAAAGATAGCTATCGGTGATAAGCTTGGCCTTGGGACAGAGCTGAACTTCTCATCTAGGACGGATCGTGATGAGCGGAGTACAGCGTCATTGCGCGAGGGTCCGTGACCAACCGTACCTGGATGGCCAAGGGCAACTCTCAAAATCTGTGACGGCACCTTGCGTGGAGACTTCCCGGATGGTTCAAGGGGTAACTGTATTGGTATTGATGGTGTGATCGGTCGTGGGAGTGCCTCAGGCACAGGAGTGGAGCGTATCAGGTCATCGGTGAGGCCAGGCGGTAACGGTGGAATTGACTGCGCAGTGAATACCGGAGAATCATTCGGTTCCCAATGCCGTGGCGATTCTGATTGTGGCACAGGCAGTATCACGGGTTCGGGGCTGGGTGGCCTGAGCCCAAGTGCTGAAAGGTCAACGTCTAAAGCCTGGTAGTATAGCACGTAGGCAGACCCTGAATTCGAATCCCCAAAGTATTTTGGGATGTCACACTCTTTGATCGAGTCAACGGTATCATCATCAAAGATGAGCCAGGTGCCCATGGTCTTGATAATGCTGACATAGTGCCCATGATTCGGCCCGCTGATCGCGTCAGGGGAGCAATGTCAGAAGGAATGGAGTGATGTAAGAACAGCTGATCACGCACTTTCCAATATGCACTACTATGGCGAAAAGTTCATACAATCGATCTGGATTTGAGATATCGTCCACAGTGTTGAACAAACGGAGCTCGAACGGAAATGCAACACGGTACGTGAGTTTGATGTATTTCTGCACGTCTTCTTGGTATTTGAAACGCTTCAGATGAAGGGCGAGGACGTTTGGTAACCGCTTGATTTTCATCCTGCGCGAGCTGTCAGCAATACGTAGCAAGAGCGCTGCCTCGTCACACGAACCTTCTTTCAGCTTCCTGCAGGTCACAACAAGCATCGCAGAAGAACTTTTCCTTTTGGCAGAGCATTTCGCTTGCACTGAACTGCCGAAGACAAGCGGTGACACTGGAATTCCGCTCGATATCTATGGACAGATCGAGGAATGATTCATCGCGAGAGGAAACCTAGGATGGTTTAAGATGTTACGAAATGCAACGTATAACGTGAAACGGACGTTCTCGCATGTGAGACATCGAGTTTCACTAGTTAATGTGCCTTCGAATATTTGATGTATGAAAGTCGCGCCTGGCGACGGTGTACTCGAGGTGGATGCGCTCGCGGTCCTGATAGGGGGATGGGAAGCAGTGGAAGAAGAGTTCATGGAGCGCGGTACTGGGAATGATGTCAATATAACAAGGGGATGAAGAGCAAGGGGTGGTTGGACACACAGTCGTCACCAGAAGCCAGCCGCTGCTTCTTTTCTTCTTCGATCTCTTCGACTATGCGGTTTAATAGATAATTAAGAAATTCGTGAGCATCCTGATGCATCGTATTTCTAAATGCTTCGTTTAACTCTCTGAGCTTTTCTATGAATGCACGGGGAGCGATGGTGCCCTTGTCGGCGGGGTTCTGGGATATGTGGACATACAAGGCACGGAGGGCGGAGAAGAGGGTGCGTGGAGCCGAGGGGACGGGAGGAATGGGAGGATGCGGTACGGTGTTCGGCGGCGAGTCTTGGGTAGACTTTTGATCCGGTTTACGGCGGGCGGTGGTCGCCGGGGACGTGGGAGGATGGGTCGGTGCAAAGTGCGATGACAAGGCATTCTGGAGAGATGCATAGGGATCGGTATATTGAATAACGAGCTCTCGGAAGGGACTGCAGAAGTAGAGGGCCTGGAGCACAGAATTGGCGTAGCTAGGAAGATGAAACGAGTATATGTGAGCGATGGTGGCGGAGGGAAGGGGAGACGCACCAAGTGTTGCCAAACTACGAGAGGTGTTTATCACAGGGAAGGATGAGGATGAGGAGGGGTATACGTACGTTTTCCAGTCCAAACTGTTTTCCGTCTGCGGTGCACGGTATTGGGATGGGTTTTGGGAGCGGCGTGTCTGAGACGGCGGGCACCGGCTGGGTGAAAGATATCCACTTGCCGATGGCCATCCTTGAGAGCCCTGTGAATGAGCTCCTTTATGTGTTGGATGGACAGGCAGGAGGAGGACGGGGAGGAGAGAAGTTCAAGGGACGAATGGGAGGATGATTCCGTTCACCCGGTTGACTACTGAAATGGAAATCATCGCTTTCGCCATTTACTTGTTCTTCATGATTTTATTCTGCTCCCGTACTGCTCATTTGCTCGCCGCGCAGTTTCCATCGTGCCTGTTTGCGCTGATGCTTCATTTTACCCGCGAAATCTCCTCCACGAGGGCTTAGGTGCCTTGTCGACCTGTCCCACGACCTCGATTGCAACGCCAACGCCAACGTGGCTCACATCAAAGCTCCTACAGGACTTGTCATATAAATTTCCCCACTCCAGCGCCCATATAATGCGCTGCTGATGCGGCGAAATCAGCGCATCGACCTTATCGATGTGGCTCCGTGTCGGATTGCAGCTCAACTCAAACAAACCCCATCTTCCGCACATATACCCAATCACCCACTTTCACCACCCCGTCCCCAGTAAGAACTCCATTGCACCCGACACATGGTGCACTAGCACGTGCCGGATCCAATCCTCTCCGGAACTTCATAATAGCCTTGTACGGGACCGCGCTATCACGAACGCCAGTAGTTGGGTCGACATTTGGCAGCTGTGAGAGTCGTCGGCGACAACAATGTGTGATCGAGGGACATTTAGTCAGAATACAGCTAAATCTGTTTCGGAACACAAAGCAAATTCGCACCAGACACCGAGCGCATTTGGACACAAGATGGATGATTCCCGTCGTCTCATCGACGGCCTCCTTATCAGAAGAAATGCTGAGCTCAGTCAGCACATCTTCGACGAAGGGCATACCAGCCCCTTTGAAAACTATATTAGGTCGGAATCTACAATATAACATGACAATGTTGAGACACTCGTCCAGGCACGTAGCGCAGGCTATGTTTTCACGTACCGTTCAATCTCTAATTCTTCCTCGGCCCATTTGTCACTTATGCCCTGCGTGCCCACCATATCTCTGATTCGTTCCTGGACAGCTCCCACACTCTCCTCGGACACCAATAAGAGTGGATATCCGTCCTGGAAATATGAAGGGGCATCTAGTTTCGGAAACCTCAGGGTAGGCGGACAATTCCGAACACGTGGACCCTTGACCACCAAGTGAACAGGATACCCGATATACTCTGACAAAATCGTCGACGGTGATCGGCCTGCGGTGGTTTCACAGATGTACCCTTGGATATCCTTTTGATCCCAGAGTTCAATATCAATACTAGCATTAACGCGCTCAGCGGGACTGGGGAATAAAAGCTGTAGTTAATCAAAATGCCTCACCTTTTCCACTTCCGGAAAGTGTCTTCGCTCGGATTAAGAGCAAGGGAGAATGTTTCACAGCCCGAATCCTCTGGGAAATTGACTTCAAGACGGCCGCCTTCAGGAGCTGCAGGGTCTGTGATGATACGGGGGTGAATTAACACCATCTAAGCCACCACGAGGCTGTAGTCAAAAAGGCAGGAACCGTCTATAGAGTAGAACGCACCTTGCTCACTTGCCGAGCTGTCACGGCAACATGATCATCTGCCTTGATGATACACCACTTTCGATCATTCTGATAATTGTTGACGAGTGAACGTGTTTTGGGGCTGGCCGGTGTCGAGACGCACCTCGAGGCCCTCCAACGTGTACTTTGCTTCTTGAACCGACGTGCCTTTGCAACTCTAGGACAGTGTCAATGAGGCAAGCGAAGATCGTGAAGACTGATGGATACCTTGATGGGATGGACAAGGATCTTCGTCACCCGGAGGTTCGACGTATCGAACTTTGAGTAATCAGTCGTCGACGAATCAGCTGCTGCACCCCTGCCCGGTGACTCCTTTTGTCCTGAGAAGATCAGATATTAGATGGATCGATAGGGCAGTTGAGGGACCTTGCCATGAAAAGCAAGGTGTGTAATTTGGCCCCTCGAGTCCAGACTGGGTAAGGTCCTGACGACAGTACGTTGTTCCTTCCGAACGGGGCGTAAAGGCGCGGAGATTTCGTTGATACTCACCAGATAACTTTTGTCTGGAAAGCACCAGATAGGCAATTGGCGCCAGGACAACGACCGTTGGGACCAAGATGGTGGGTAGAACGGTAAGAAGGTTTTGTTCCAAAAATGCTTCCATGGTTCTATGTGTTGGGTTAGGGCGGGGCGAGCAACGGTGAACCCTTTGACCACGAAGGAGGGACCTCTATGTGGGTATGTAAAACCTTGAGAAGCGAAGAAAAGTTTGCGGACATAGTAGGCCCGGAGCAACTAGTGGGCTGTGCAACTTTTCTCTAGTCTGGTGACTAGACTACGTTTCCCGTCGCTCCGCGCGACTCGGTGCGGCCAGTCTAGTGATCTATCATATACACAATTATCTACTTGGCATCCTCAGTGGTCATCCGCACAATTAACCTCACTTTACGCCGTTCTCATGATGATATGAACGCCACTATCCGTGCTCACGATATCGCTGATCTCTCCCACTTTGAGTGCAAAGGCTGCTTCCTCAAACGGCTTTTGCATCTGACCGCGAGCGAACAAGCCGAGGTCGCCATTCTTTTCGTGCGAGGAACAATCCGAATGCACTTTCGCGAGCTCGTCAAACGCGTCCGACTTGTTCGAGGCGTCGTTAATCTCTCCTTGATGCTTTCGCAAGATGACGATCGCTTCGTCCTTGGACCGAGTAATCGTTGACTGCCGGAACATGAAATGACAAATTGGAAATCGCGCAAATATCACGTACGTCCTTCCAGCTCGACGGACGTCGACTCTCCTTGTGTTTGATTAACAGATGGCTCGCCCTGATCTGCGCTGGTTGTTCGAGGTAATGTGCACCGGGAAGTTTGCGTAATTCGTCTTTGGGTAGTGGCGCGTCCCAGGTCGAGGCGTTGGTATTTACGTTGAAATAGTAGGGAACCTTGTGGGTTGACGACATGCGGATTTCCCAACCGGATGAGGACTGTTCAGATGATACCCTCAGTGTCTGATCTTCTCTACATATCCAAGACCACAAACCATTGTGTAAAGGGTAGATCAGCGTGTAGAGATGCGACTGAAGATTGGACTGGTAGTACAGGGTTACAACTGGGAACAAGCAACTAAAGCAACTACCTTGCTTATATAATACTCCACTGTGTGCTAGCAGTGATCATGAGGTCATGCCAAATATTCGTGCGCGTGGCCTATGAGGATAACACGCATACGTTTCCTTCCCCCTATATCTGGCTGCGCCGCTGCGGAGTGTTCCTTGTCTACGTTGAACGTCGTCATGTGTGTGCCAAGAGCCGAAGGTCGGGACAGGCTGACAGCTGACGCTCAGGTATTCCGATTACAGTCCATTATGTACGCATAGATATCTCTCCCGCCCTATATCACCGCTCCGTCGCATACCCCTGGGGGTTTTTAGTCTGCCAGTTCCACAGATCCCTACACATCACTTCCAGCGTCTGAGGCGCCTTGAATCCAAGTTCCTTCTCGGCAAGTGTCGGGTCTGCCGTCAGATCTGGCACGTCTCCACGTCTGCGTCGGTGCCATTTAGTCTGCGGGAGCAAGGCACAGTCATGCATGTTACTACGCACCGCCTTCCAATGACCTCATACTTGTAGTCAAATTGGGTAGCTTTCCTCATCGCATCGACGATCTGGAGAACGCTCATCCCGCGGCCCTTGCCAAGGTTGTAAGCCTTGTAGCGAGCTTCATCGGGGCAGTTATCGAAGACTTTGGAGTCCGCCGCGAGCGCATCGAGGGCAAGCAAGTGCCCGGACGCCAGGTCGAGTACATGAAGGTAGTCCCGGACACACGTACCATCCCTGGATCGGTCAGTGATAGTTATAGATATGTTCACATTCCGACTTACGGAGTAGGATAGTCATTTCCGAATACCTTGAGCGTTGAATCGTTCACTCGCCCGATCGCCATCTGGGCTAATAGAGGCAGGAGATTCCCAGGACGACCACGAGGGTCTTCTCCGATCGACCCAGATGGATGAGCGCCAGCAGGGCTACACCAAACTCAGTAACGAATCGGCTTTCGGGTTAAGAACACGTCCTTACTTGAAGTAACGAAGGGAGATGGCACGCCAACGCTGGGGTTCAGCTGCACCAGCGGGTAAGTGTGACACTGCATCGAAACAAACCATGACCTACCATGGCACAGATCATCGATGACCGTTTCTGACATCACCTTGGTCTTTCCGTAAGGACTGTCGGCCTTCAAGCGTGTTGTTTCGGGGATCGGGATGGTCGGAGGTGTCCCGTACACGGTCGCAGACGAAGAATAGACAATCCGAGTGCAATCATATTCTGACATGATCTGCAAGAGTGAGATGGTCGCAGAGACGTTGTTGGTATAGTAAGTCAAGGGTATCTCGACCGATTCGCCGACCGCCTTGTAGGCCTGTAAAACGTCCGTGTGGGTCAAGGCGCACGTCTCACACGAGGCAGCCCGAACACGCACTGCAATGTGGATAACGCCCCAGATGCCACCTTTGCCATACTTGTCGAAAACAGCTCTGATTTGCTCGGGACTTGTCAAGTCGCATTGGTTGGTATCGATTTCTGCGCTCTCTTTGTCCGCGTCCGTCGCGTTCTCGGGTAGTGCATCGTGTGCGAGTTGCGCGACACGTGTTAACGCGGCAGGGAGCGAATTATAGTGGTTATCGATCGAAATCACCTTGTATCTTCTCGTCTGTTGTAGGGCGAAGACGACATGAGAGCCTGAAGTCGGGGTGAGCGCACGACTTGAGGGGAGCCGAAAAAACTTGCTCCTTGGGAAAAAGAAAAAAATACCTACCGATATAGCCAGCTGCGCCGGTGACCAAGACACGCTACAAGAAAGCTCGTGAGCTCGTGGGTCGCATTCCAGAGACCGACGCACTCGTAGACCATTCTCGGTGGACATGATTGCTCGGGTTAAACTAGGGAATAACGCGGCCGCTGTCAGTCAGAGTTGGGGAGATGTGATGATCATCGGATCGCCAGGTTAGTTGCCATTACTTAAAAACACGCGACTGTGTTTGTAGCAATCAGCAGGACCACGCGATACTACTGACTAGACTCAACTGTCGGACTACGGGTGACAACTCTGGTAATGATGGGACCTGGATAAGGTGGACTATATAAGCCAGTGTCCTACAGTCTCTCCTGAATTGCAACTGGGACTCGACCGAGTCAGTTCGTGCGTGAGATTCTTCTCGTGTGACTAATGTACACGCCCAAATTAAGTTTGTCGCGAATGGACGATTGACGGAAAATGTTAATACAATATATTTTGGATATCGTATGAAGACAGGTGTGACATGCTTGGGGTGACGCATTGACTGTCTTTGGTACGGCAGGTATGACATATCCGTGTGACATAACTTCTTGGATGTCTGCTGGATGTCTGGAGAGGGTCTGGGGATCGTTTA
>JBBPQU010001072.1:0-11593 GCA_038092655.1 Boletus sensibilis
CTACTTACACTTTCTGTGGCGCCACAATCGTGGGAACAATCAAAAATCGTGGGAACCTCTTGCCTAAAAAGTGCCCTCAACCAGCCCATACCCCCAACCCAATTACAAAAAACCGGTTTAATATCTTGCTCATTTCTCAATGGATTTGCATTAGCAAGGGGTCATTTCAATGCTTACATAACCTAAAATGCGCTGGTGCACAGTGGCCGTCCCGGGACGGCCACACTGTGTGTGCATGTTTGGCACTCATGTAACTGAATCACACAATTTGTATTTTGGCCATATCTTGCTCATTTCTCAATGGATTTGCACGAGTAAGGCATGCTTACATAACCTGAAATGCGCTGGTGCACAGTGGCCGTCCCGGGACGGCCACACACACACACACAAGGCAGCATGTGGCTGTGTAATCCAATGCTAGTACAGAGTGGCAGTCCCGGGAAGGCCATGTCAATGACAATGTGGCAGAAGAGATTGCATAGGTATAAGATATCACACATCACTGAAGCATTGTAAACTAGATACACCAACTAGCACTCATGTCTCATGTTACAGTAAAACCTCAACTGTAAATTCCTCTTCCTCATCATCTTCCACCTCTTCCTCTTCCTCTTCCTCTTCCTCTTCCTCTTCCTCCTCTCTTTGTAAACTAGGAATTGAATTTTGAGGACATTGTTGTACTTGCTCTGATGTAGCAGAATGATGACTTCCAGGTTGTTGGATTACCAGAGAGTTGTTATGGTTCCTATTCTGGTGGCCTTCATTCCAGTCCTGAGCACCATTGTCGTCACTGTCTCTAGTAGGAATTGAAGGAGCACGTAAAAATGGTTTGTACAATCCGTGACGTTTTGCCTTTGGATTGAAGGCTATCTGTGGACCACAAGAAGGTGTGCCTTGTGGCAACATATACCATCCACTGGTTTTCATAGATCTTGTGCACCAAATTCTATCTGATTGAGTGCAGGGAATCCAGAGGAGAGTGTTGAATTTGGCTTTAATAGTGGCATGCACCTTAGCGAATGACTCTGAGCTGAGGTTGGAAATGAGTTCAAGCCATTTCATGTAGTATGTGCTTTTCCGATAGTTTTGTCCAAGGACAGGTGGCCGTTCGCGAGGAAACAATCGGTTGAAATGAGTGTTCCATTGTTCCGGTGTGCAGAATATATATTGTGCTGCAAAAAAAGGAAGCCCGAAAGAGAGGAACAACTGTTCAGTTGCTTCCTCATGTCGCATCTCCTTTGGAATGCTAGTCCAGGCACCATCTGCAGCACGCTTCTTGTTTGGAGATTCTTCAATGAGATCAAAAAATAACTGTTCAAGGATTTTTTGAACCGTCCGAGTAAGGTCTTCTTGTTCATCCTCGGCATTTGAGGCGTGATCTCTGTTGCCTCCTCCATGAACATTGAAATGATCAACATCTTCTCCTTCCATGCCTTGTGGAGGTTGAAGTGGAATGTTGCCCAAATTACCAGGAATCCTGGGAAGGGGTCGATCTTCTGGTCGTATATCTTCAACACGAATAGTATTTCGTGTTGATCGATTGCTTGTCCGGTTTGGATTTGCATTAGGACGTTGACGTGAATGGTCACCTGCACTGATGATTTCTCTGATTTGATTTGTAGAGAGCTTGAATGCGGAAACAAGGGCTTGCTCTGAAAATGTCTTGTGATATGGAATGCGATATGTCCCACTCCGGTCATTGACAATGTCACAAACAAAGTATAACCCTGCATCATACATGAGCGGAGTAAAGTCTTCATGTTCATGATCAAGATCTTCATCATACTCGTCATAATTGATTGGCACATGTTGGCATGCCTCTCGTCCAAGTGCTTCAAAGTCATGTTGCTGGCGGTGATAGAGACCATTCAAGAGCCATATGATAATAGCACCGAGGGCGAGAGTGTTGTGGGTTTTCCTCTCCTTGCCTGAACTGTAGCCGAGATTTTTGATGATGGCATAAATTCCTGCAAGCCTGTACCATTTGAAGTACCTAAAAACAAGGATAAGAATTGGTTGAATCATTGTCATCATATAACAAAAGATCACTCACCACCACTGTCTTGATGGTATTGCGACCACACAACTGTTGAGAAGCTGCCGTGGACATGTTGTCAAAGTGGTAAGAGCCTGACTCAAGGGCACGCGGACTTCGATACGAGCACATCCATCTTGAGGTATATGCTGATCATCCTCGTCAGCTGCGCACTCATGTAGAATGACACTCATTTGCTCGATATCCTCCGCCAACTTTTTCAGCTTCGCAGTTGCTAGAAGATCCCGGGCATTCTTCTCCGTGAAGAGACCTTGATGCAACTGATATGCCATTGTCTTCTCGGTCGTATATGCCTGAATGAATTTGACTTTGTCTTGCCGTCCTTGAAGACCTGTTTCGCAATGAAAACCCGAGAGATCGAGGAGATGCATCATCCTGTCTTGGTTGAAAGCATGCTTGTTAATCAAACGATCTATGGCGTCATTGTCCTGACTAGGGAGACAGTGTCGAAGGAGGGACTTGTGACCGGTTGTACGCCAAGTGACGACGTGTTCGGGCACTCCAATCTCTAAGGCTGTATCCACGAACCAATTATCCGCACCAAGTGTGTCCATGTGTAAGTCACGAGTGAGCTCCGACAAAGCAGTTTCTCTCTCTCCTGCGTCGAAGGGATTGTGGATAGTGGCTGCTTTCCAACCCCGGAGTTCATGCACGAAATAAGCGTCGCGGAAATATGGTCTAACTTGTCCAAGCCGTGTAAGATAGTCGTGACCGAATTTGTCCAGGATGTGCGCAGGAATGTCGAGGGAGCCCGGATGAATCCGACTGTTAATGTCACGGTAAAGGGTGAGCGCGGCTGAGTAACTGACTGGCCAATGAGTGGCCATGGTCGACATGTGCTCCACAACTAGAGGTCGTAAGCATTGGTTATAGATGAGTTCCATGTCAGTGGCAGGAATCTTCGGAGAGTCGTTCATGCAGTACATGTGTGGAAAGAATACACGGATCACAGAACGTGTTGTGACCTTGGCGAAGGCGAAGTTGGGAATCTTGTGCATGGGAACGAACTGAGTACTACCCTAAATGCAATGTCGATGTGATGTTCAATAAACCGACGAAGCTTTATTACTTACATCTCTGTACGCAATCGATTTCATATGGTTGGGTTTAAACAATGTCTCCCTGAAAGGAGGGACGGGATTGAGGGCTAGATGAGACCTGTAAGGCAAGTCTGTGGAAACCCCGATGAGGGAGTCATAATCCCTGGTGATTTCGTAGGCCACGGGTTGTTGAAGACCTTGACAAGCGTTGAGAGTAACGTGTCTGGTGACATTGTCAACCTGGGTACGACCTGCTAAAACAAATCGAAAGAATTTCTTGGAAGCCCGATCCTCCTGTTCTTCGGAGAGGTTTTCGTCCTGCATCTGGACGTAGAGATTATGAGCGGTGGTGACGAAATCTTCGAAGGTGAGCTGGAGACCATGTTCTTCACGGTCATCAGGATAGCGACGAGCGAGCATAGAAGCCATAGAGGAAGACTTAGCAGTAGTGGGGATAAAGGGAGGTGGTGGGAGAAAGAAAAGAGAGGGCGATAAGAGGGGGGATGAGAGAAAGGCTGAGATGGTAGGTTATATACACGAGTGCTGTTCCGAACGGCAAAAGTTGTCGCGAAGGATAAGCGATTGAATGCTAGTGTGGTCGAACGGGCCGATGGAAAGGAGGTATGACGTACTGAGAATCTAGGCCAATTATAGGCGCAGAAGGAAGTGTTGGTGTTTTGTATACGCAGTAGAGTCTTGTTTGATCATTGAAAGGAATCGATGGTCGACCGGGTGAATTATTTGAGTTTATTTCATGCCTTATGACTCTGGATTATCAGAGTGCAGAAGACTATGTATATGGGTCTGATTGTCTCGTACTGATAATGTTTGGACGATGCGACTTAAGATAAATTGTCTTTCCGTCCTTGGATTTGGACGCCACCCCTGCTGTGCTCAAACAACAGTTGTGTGATTTCGCCACGATCGCCATGTGTGTTATTGTTGGCCGTCCCGGGACGGCCACACGAGACAAGGAGTGAAAAGTCACGTGACTGTGATATATACATGTCTGTGTGTGTGTGTGGCCGTCCCGGGACGGCCACACGAGACAAGGAGTGAAAAGTCACGTGACTGTGATATGTACATGTCTGTGTGGCCGTCCCGGGACGGCCACACGCTACACAATGAGGCTGTATCAGTGGCTATCACACAGTAGAGAAGCTACTACTTATTGGTTGTATGGATCGACTTGATAAATGCAGCGCTACGAGTTGTCGTGTATGAAGCTGCCCCAGCAACGCTCAGGCCTCAGGTCTTGATTGCTTCAACAGAGCAGTTCCTCGCTCTCCTCGCTCTCCCCACGATGTTCATACCATCCATTGTCAACTTAAAGTTCGAGGTACCACTATACCTTCTCTCGCACCCCAGTAGTACCTCAGCTCAGACCCCGTCCCAGGGTAACAAATCCTTCGTCGCATTCTCCAATCTAGTCGGCTCGGGGTCGCTCACAGTTGAGCTCCCGATTTTCATCTCTTCTACGTCCGCACCTAAGTGGCTAGCTACCTCGAACAGGGTCAGTGTCTCGAGAACTTGAGTTGGTGCCTCTGATATCTGCAGAACTTCGTTGTCAACCCTGACAATGCTGGGTCAAAGTGTACGTTCAAAAAGCAATATGTCACTCAATGAGGTACCTATTCGATATATGCACATATATACGTATATATGAAGGTTTGAACTCGAGCGAAGGACGCGACAGAGAACGGCGAGCTAAAGATAGTGTCGTGGTCGACAAAGTTACGTATGCCCTCTACGGTTTCTGCCTCTCTTTCGCAAGCCGCTGCCATCCTTGTTTGCAGCCAGAGATCCTCCATGAGCTGGGCGGGTGAGGGGTTGACCACGAGGAGCCCGAGCGCCTGAGCTGCTGGATGCTTGAATGACTGGAGCTGTAGCGCTGATGTTAGTGTAGATCTATGCGGAATTTTGAACATACGGGGTGAGGCCATACGAATGTCCTGGGACTCGGATAATTCGGTGAGAGGAGACGAGGCACGACCAAGGGGGTCGCGAAGATTGCGCAACGCTGCGAGGTCATCCTCGAATGGGTCGGTTTGCCCGCCTGGCTGCAATAGCGCATTGAGGGCAGGGTCGTCGTGGTCAGTGGAGGCGGATGGGCCAGGGGCGGATTCAGCGATGATATTGTCGACGGGACGAGGGAGAGTGATGGGAGTGGCGATGGGGTCCGTGACGACCATTGAACCGGTAGCATGGACGAGGACGCTTTCGTCCATCTCGATCGGGTCCTCGGGCTGCTTTTCTTTTTTCGCCTTGCCCTTCTTTTTGCTTCCTTTGTCCTTGGATGGGCTGGGGGGGTCGTCTTGTGCCTTGCGTGCTCGCTTTGTTTGTGTTGGTCCTGTTGGTGTCCCCGGTGGAGGAGCGGCCGATGTGGATTTCAGGGGAGAGGTGGGCGGGCGTTTTTCGCCGGCTTGAGGTGACTTCAGGATAGCCTTCTTTGAGCCACGTTTAGTTCGGCCCTTTGGAGGTTCTGCAGCGATTGGGTCGTCGATCTCGAGATCGCCATCATCGTTGCTAACGGCAGTGGTATCTGTGGTACGCTTGCTGCGCTTAGATTTTTTGCCTTTGACCACATGACTTGTATTGGAGCCACCGGGTAGGGAGAGGAGGTCGTCGTGGTCGTCGCTGGTTTCACCTTGAAAGATATCCCCTATTGACGACAAAGTATGTTAGAGATAGTTAGAGATAGTTAGAGGTAGTTAGTCGGCACGATGTAGGATAGAACATACTGATTTCTGGATCGCAACCTACGAACGCCGTGTGCATTTGACCCTTGTCGAACGAAATATTGTTGAGAAAGACGTCGGGAGTTCGGAGAG
Organism: Boletus sensibilis; assembly: GCA_038092655.1. Taxonomy (NCBI): domain Eukaryota; kingdom Fungi; phylum Basidiomycota; class Agaricomycetes; order Boletales; family Boletaceae; genus Boletus; species Boletus sensibilis. Next base: position 5,928 of record JBBPQU010001072.1, read on the forward strand.
CGATGAGGCGGTAGATGTGCACTTGCTTTTGCTGGGGGAAACGGAAAATCCGACCTCTTAGCTGCTCGTCGTCGAGAGCTGACCACGTAGTATCCTGTAATAATGAATGAAGCGAGGTCACGTAGGCAGACAGGGAATGAGAAAGGACTTACGAGGATCACCATAATGTTCGCACAGGCGAGATTCAATCCGACGACGCCGACGTTGGAGAGGATGAGAACGCGAGGGCCAGCATCCTTGGTAGACGACCGAAATGCAGCGAGGGCTTCTTGTCGACGTTTCAATGACAATGATCCGTTGAGTTCGACGGCCTTGATACCATAAATATCGAAGATCTTGTGGGAGATTGATCGGATCAGCTGCGTCGAGCGATTAGAGATAGGAATACTTACGTCCAAGATTGCCTGATTCGAGGACGGGAATGCTGCGTATACAACGATGCGGTCGCACTCGGGATATGTGTTAGTGTCTTCGGTGTGGTCGTCGTTCGACATGAGCGTTTTCCCGTCGCTTTCTACGGTGAGCGGTTTGCTTCCGTCCTGCTTGAGGTGATGGGTAATGAGCTGGGCGAGGACGTCGAGCTTGACTGTTCGTTCGCCACTGTTTTTCCAAGCATCCAACGACTCGGGCTTTTTCCAATAGTCGATTGACTTGGGATTTAGGCGGGGATGGAGCATAGATCGACGAAATTCGATGTAAAAGTGCTGTGGAGCGATGAATGAGTACGAGTACACGGCGGGAAGTATACGGGATGGCCGTCCCGGGACGGCCAGCACGACACGACCAGGGAACATCACGTGACGCTCGAGTGCGTGCGCGGATGGCCGTCCTGGGACGGCCACATCGACGAACACATCGACGCGACCATCGATAGCAGTACACAGAAATATAATAAAGAAGACTTACCTTGCGTGTGTCCGCGGCCGAGATAGGGTTGTCTTTGACGATGTCTTTCGCAAAGTCCCTCAACACGTTCATCTCCCAGTCGTACATCTTGAGCCGGAGTATGTGGTCGATGTAGGGTCGCATGCCGAAGAGTTTGTTTCCATTGGAGTCGAGAGAATCGATCGTTCGGCGAATAATGTAAGGGGCGAAGCGTTCTCTCATTTTCCCCATCCACTCCAGCATGACCTTGCGGAATTCGAGTTCGGGGGTATCGGGGTTGTGGGAACCAATGAGAACACCGCGAAGAAGGGAGCCTTCTTCGCCCGCATCGCGCAACGCCTGGTTGTCGTGACGTGTCGCTCGACTGACTTCTCGGTTTAGGGTCTGGAATTCCTCGTAGTCAAAAAATGACTGGACGCCGAGGAGTTGGCCCATCACGAACAAATCCTATAAGAAACAAAGAGTAAGAATTAGTAAGTCATAAATAGCGTAGTTAGCTTGACATCGTTAGCGAACAAATGTGCTTACTTGAGGTTTGGTCGTGACTGGTGTCGCTGTCATGGCTACCATCAGAGTGGCGCGTTCGCGGACTGCACGAGCGGCCATGTGGGCGAGATTATGCTTGCGTGCCGAATGCGCTTCGTCCATGATAAAAAACGTGTATTTGCGGCCGTACACCGTCGTCGGCGACTTGGCCTGGAAACGTGCGTTGGGCACGGCCTTGCCAGCGTCTGCTTTCAGTCCGGCGCGGAATACGCTCGTCGCATCGTCCTGAATTGCCTTTCAACGACAATGAGTTAGAATAGAACAGATACGTAAGAAATAATGAATGTGAGACGTACCGATATGGTGGCCAGGACTATCCGTCGAAGGTTAGGCTGTACGCTGTGTCCGTACAGCGTCGTCCACCAGCCAGATCGGCTCTCGACCTTGCCGACGTAAGGGAGGATGTCGAATGATGATGGGATGAGGAAGCGTTCCATCTCCCGTTGCCATTGGTCCTTGATGTTGACTGGGCAGACAATGATGTGGGGGAGATCGGGGATATTACCTTCCTTCTCAGCGAACTTATGTCCTGCTGTATCACGATATGTGTAATTAAGTAAATGAGTAGTAAGGCGATAAATGACTCACCGAAGTGACCAGGGAATGCGGTATTGTGCTCGTAGTATTCCCTGTACCATGCGAGACAGGCGATCGCGCCGACTACTTGTAATGTCTTGCCAAGCCCGACGCCGTCCATCAACAGAACGGGCTTGCCTTCGAAAGCACGTTCGAGCATCCGAAAAATACCGACCAATTGGTGCCAACGGGGGTGTAATCGCTGACGAGGTGACGAGGGATTTTCTAACCATTTGCGACCTTCTTCGCTCCATGGACTGATTTGAGCGTCGGGGTCTGTCCATTCTTGGAAAAAGGGTAGACGTTTGTCGGGTAAGCCGAGCAGCTGCCAGAGCTGCTCCTCGCTGGACTTGCTAAGTGCTTCGACACCTTCTCTCCAGTCATTCACGTTGATGGACGCGTCGAGGTCAAAGTCCAAGGGTTCGCTGATATCGCCGGTGAGGTTCTCGAGAGATGCGCGGACGAGAGAGGTGATTGATTGGACTTCTTCCTTAGTAGCGAGTTTCTCTAGCGCGTCGCGTAGTACTTTAGGGAGTTCTATACATATCGGATGGATCAGTAGCGACGGCGGTAGATAATCATAGGTACTCACTAACGTAGTCCTCCTCCGAGGAATCCTTGCGGATAGCAGCGAGCATGCCTTCGAGGCGGCGAGTATACGTTTCGAGTTCTTCTTTCGTCTGGGTGTCCTTGTATTTTGCGAGGACTATGGTAACGGGTCGAATACGAGTGATCAATTTCGAAATTGCTGGTGCCTTGGGATTGGCGCCATCAGCGGTGAGGTCTAAGAACACAAACCGTTAGTTAGTTAGTTAAGAATACGAATCGTCAGTGAACAGCAGCGATTCGACAGGTTACATACCGGTCCATAACGACTTGATTTCCTTCTGATCCTTGTCGAGCTTATTCGTCTCGCGGGTGTTCGTCTTTCGGTAGCGGTTCCACGTCAGACTTACGAGTACCTCAATGAATTTCCGAACATCGGCGATCACGATGTCGCTGTCGTTAAGAAACGCCTTATCGCCGATGAGTCGATTCGCGAGTGCGATCTTAGCTTCGGAAAGCTGAGAGTCTTCGAGACTGGGTAACTATGATACGCCACGATCGGATGAGTAGCAAAAATAGAATAGAAGTGTAGAACTTACTTTGCGTTGTCGATGGATCGCCATAACGTCGTATGGAGAACGGTTGACCGAGATGAGGACTTCGTCGACCGTTTTGTTGAGAGCCCACTTTTTCAGGCCCACGGTGACCCAATCCTTCCAGGCGCCCCGACCAGTAGAGTCATTATCAGCTTGGTGTTGCACGAGATAAGCGTCTTGCTCGTCGGGTTGCATGGACCAGAGGGTGTCAGCGAAGGTTTTCACCGCTTGAGCGGTCTTCACGGTCCATTCAGGGGCATTGGGAGAGACGGCGTCAGCGGGGGTATCTGGATTTGTGATCCATGGCGGGCCGTAAACCTTCGTCAATGCTTGCCATTGAGTCCCCGTCCAAGGGAGACCGTCAGTAGCTCCAAGGACGAGTAACGCTGAGTAGAAAGATTGCGTGGGCATAACGCACGTTGATTGTAGTAGTGATTGTAGTAGTTGAGGGAGGGAATACTAGGGTTGCGGTATACGGATATAATACAGTGACACAGGTTACACTTGTAACTTACTACACTAAAACTAATGATTACTACTACACATTGTGACATATGTGCGATCTGGCCGTCCCGGGACGGCCACCACGACGCAACTGCGGTTAGGGTACATAAGCAGGATCACATACGGATTAACAGTAGTAAGTACAACTATATATAAACTATACAGTGTGTTATATGTACGATCTGGCCGTCCCGGGACGGCCACCACGACGCGACTGCGGTTAGGGTACATAAGCAGGATCACATACGGATTAACAGTAGTAAGTACAGCTATATATAAACTATACAGTGTGTTATATGTACGATCTGGCCGTCCCGGGACGGCCACCATGACGCGACTGCGGTTAGGTTACATAAGCAGGATTACATACGGATTAACAGTAGTAAGTACAACTATATAAACTATACAGTGTGATATATATACGATCTGGCCGTCCCGGGACGGCCACCATAACACGACTGCAGTTATTACATAAGCATGATCACATGCGCATTAACAGTAGTAAGTACAACTATATATAAACTATACAGTGTGATATATGTACGATCTGGCCGTCCCGGGACGGCCACCACGACGCGACTGCGGTTAGGTTACATAAGCAGGATCACATACGGATTAACAGTAGTAAGTACAACTGTATATAAACTATACAGTGTGATATATGTACGATCTGGCCGTCCCGGGACGGCCACCACAACGCGACTGCAGTTATTACATAAGCATGATCACATGCGCATTAACAGTAGTAAGTACAACTAGGTATCAACGTATACAGTAGTAGGCTCTACGTGGTGGCCGTCCCAGGACGGCCACACTGCGCAACAGCACACACGTCACGTGACCTGCCCCGCCTCAGCGCGTAGTGGCCGTCCTGGGACGGCCACCATGTGTGTGTTTGGTAGTCACACAATATTTACAATACAACTTGTATTTTGTACATATCTTGCTCATTTCTCAATGGATTTACATGATTAAGTCGTTTGGAAGCTTACATAAGCAGTGTCGTCTTGTCCACAGTGGCCGTCCCAGGACGGCCACATCGTGCAATGCATATAAGTCACGTGACCTCACGCTGTGGTGTGTGGTGGCCGTCCCGGGACGGCCACCATGCACAACACACACATGTCATATAGTATGATCACAGATAGTGATCTACAAGTGGCCTGTCCAGATAACACTAGCCATGTCTCAGACTCATAGTCAGTAGTAGTAGCAGCTTAACACCATGTTACATGCAGTTCATAATAAAGGACGGACATAACATAGCACAAATATGGAATTGGAATTATGTATAAACCCTAGGTTGGGGGTTAAAGCACCCTAGGTATTCCCTAGATAGTCTCATAAGTTCAATGCATAATAACACTAATCACGGGTGATCAGTCAATCGCGGCTCGCGCTGCTGACAAATCTAACCCGATATGGCAACCACCTGAGACAAGGGCAGTCCAGGGAGGAAAACACGATGTCTAAAAGACCACCTGGTCACGGGAATGTCACTAAAATGACCATGGATCGTCGTTTTAGGTGTCGGTGGAAGCAACTTTCTCTCCAAAGGTAGTCCGCGGCATTACGCGGTGAACCGTGAGAAAGCGCTCTTGAGAAACGACGGAATATATTCGTAGTGAGGTGGGACGAGGTGCGATCCGCGATAGGAACGGCGGGCCATGGTGGGGGTCCATATACTGTCATTTAGAGACCCTAACATCGCGGGGGTAGCTACTAAACCACGCCGCGGAGAGGGGTTTTTCAGAATTCACAGATATGGCAGTAACAGGGGAGGCTGAAGTTTGTAACAGATGGTGTAAGTGGAGGTATTGTAGGCGCATGGGATGCCGCCATCTTTCCCACCGGGGGTACGGGCCGATGCTCCGCGGTAGCCCGCGGCATGGCATTTTCATAATTCTGGTCTCAAAGGTTGCCGATTTTATTGTTAACCAATATTACCATAAATGGAAATATACGCGGGATGTCACGTGACCCTGGGATCGTTGGCTATCAGATAAAAAAAGA
>JBBPQU010001073.1:0-11583 GCA_038092655.1 Boletus sensibilis
TCGGAATCCTACTCTCTGGTTAAGGTTGGGTTCCAAATAAGTGAAGCCAAGACTTCTCACGGGTGTCGGATTTGGTTTTCCCGCGCATTCTTGGTTCGTAAACCTGGACCGAATAGTGTATTGGGGGAAGCTGGCTCCCGAGCGTATACGTTATGAGAAAGTCGACTGTACAGTCATTTTTGCAATAATCTGTCCCTATGGCCTGGAGTTGTACCATGTCATGCATTAAATCCCCTCATCATCATCCTCGTCACCCGAAACCTCCGCGTTCTCCTGTCCAACCTTGGCCATAAGCTGTGCCAAATCTTGTTCTTCTGTTTCTGAAACTGCTTTTGGCTGCGACATAACTTCAAGCACCGATTCGAGAGGATGTATCAATGACTTACCTTCATCTTTACGACCAACGCCCCTCCTTGGGACTCGATCGAGCCCTGTATAGATTCGATAGCGCGTTCGAGGCGGTCGACCGCAACAAACTAAAAATAACAGCAGGTATGCACGTCAGCGTCTCGGAGCTCTCGTTCTCATCCATTCGCATCGATTCCTCACCTTGTCCGTCGCATTCGTGCTCAACACGTATAGCGGCGGAGCGACTAACTTGGCTTTGATTGGGACAGTCTCGTTGCTCTCCTTCTCTCCTGCCCTCAGTGCCTTTTTGATTGCGTCTATTCCAGCTGGCGTATAGCATGTCAACTCGATGTCCGCCCGAAGTTTGATGGGCTGGGGCGTAAGTCGTCGAGCAATTGTGCTCGTGAGCGCAGCGATGGTAGCAAGACTGGGTGGGTTGGCAAGCGAGGAAAAGACCGTGTCTTGTTCGCTACACCCGCAGGTTGGCATTCATCGTCAGCGTGCACGAATGCAAGGTCGAACGAACGAAAAAGGATGCACTCACGTGAGGGCCAACTTGAATGCATCATACGGATGCCCATAGATCTTCCCGAGTGGCCAAGCAACTTGCTCGTACAGCTTTTCCAATCGAGCTTCTTCACTCGACCCACCGGGAGCTTCTTCCGCTCCCGCACCTTCTTCCTCAGTGGGAGCAGGAGTATCGACAGCAGGTAGTTTCGATGCAACGTGTCGCATGATGGAGGCCACTGCTTTGGATTTCATATACCGTTCTTCGCACTTGGTGATGTCTTCGGGCGAAACGCGGCGTTTTGAGAGATCAATGTAACCTAACGATTGATTCGGAGAGCGACTCAATTCGAGATTCTCGATCTGCATGCGTGCGTTCCGACATACCTTTCTCGCGATCTACCCTCAGTACGACAACGACTTCGTTCCTGCCGACTCTGATCAGTTTTTGGATTGATCTTATCCGTCGTCTCGAAAGCTCAGAGAGCAAGATCATTCCCTCGATGTTGTCATATTCTAGCTGTTCTCAAAGTGTATCCATCGGCCGTCTGTGCGTTGGTTGAGAGCGCGAGACTCACGAGCTTCACATAAGCACCCATCTCAGCGATCTGACGGACCTGCACCATGACGAGTTCGTCGACCTCTGGATATCGTTGTTCGTAGTACCGCATTGCTGTTTTTTTTTCTGGCTGACCGCTGAGGATCTGAGTGAGCTGAGCAGTCAAATCGGTTCAGGATGGAAACTGGGCAAGCAAGTTGGGGCCAGATAATCGTAATCCATTACGTAATACTACGCTAAATCATCTCACCTTCGAAGTTGAACAGACGCAGATTCTACCTAAGGGGCAATTTGATACACACGTACATCTATTCTTCATCTCCTTCTTCCCCGGACTCTGATACATCATCAGGAACAATTAGAGCGTGATTAGGATTGGGAACCAAGAGGTCCTCCGTGCTTCCCGATGCAAACTCTGCATGCGGATAAACGATCCAGATCATCCACGAATCATTCCTGAATGCAGTAAACCGACCTTTGTCCTTGTCTTTGCGCGATTCTTCATAGCTATTTTCGAGTTCGGCGAGAATCGCCTCCTGCATCACGGCGACTTCCCCTGCTGATTTGCATGTTTTATATTTCTCCAAATATACCCTGAAGGTGAGACACGTATGATATCTAGGCATGCGATATAGAAAGCAACTGCACTCGCCTATTGACCTTCCAGAATGCATCTCCCCAGCCGAATCCACTCAAAAGGGTCTCTGCATACTGGTCGAATCCCGTGATGTAGAAAGTAGCGGCAAGAGCTTCCACGCAATTGAGTCTCCATGGTTTACCGTAATTCGTTGGGTTGGTGGCGAGGAGATACGGTACTGGACCATGATATGAGCTCACAAAAACGCTGAATGGCACATACATACGCAAACGCTCGTGGGGACTCGCTATCTTTGAAAAGGGAACATCGCCTAGACGTGCCCACGAACACTCGACGACCGCGAGCCCGTCTTTAGCCACGATGTCTCTATCAGCTGGGCTTACGACAGAAGTACCATTGGGTCTTGAACGGGACGAGACGAGAATCGTGAACATGAACTACCTGCACGCCACACGCGCAGCGACTCACGATACGACGATACCGCGGAAGCGCAACCCGACTTTGAGTTCCTTGATAAGCCCGAGTCTGGCGAGCTTCTTTCCAGAGCATCTACGCGGGTCACAGTGATCAAAGTCCTTCCGTGTGGTCAGGAGGACTGCGGCGTCAAATTTGACCTCGACACTCACCCACATGGCTAAAGGGACGACAATTTTGGTCGGACGAAGAACTGGCTGATCTTCGAGATGATCATCCTCCACAAGGCTGTCTGGCTTCACATCGGGATGGTCATCATGTCGACCTCTTTCGTTGTGGCTGATACGTGAATGTCGTGCCCTTGGCCTCGACGACGAGCCCTGTTTCTTGGATCCCTTTCCCATTGTCGAACACGCTCAAAGATCTGATTATTTAACCCCCCCCCCCCAATCAATACCTTCCCCTTGCGACACCCCCTTTTGTTTCCAGACGTGTAACCCTAACCCGACAACACGTGTTTTGCGTCCGGCAGACTTTCTGGCTCGTTTGCTCGTCGTCGTCGTTGCCGTCGTCCAACACGTCGTCCTCATCACCCATGGCGACGAACAGCCCTCCTCCGCCCGGAATACCAGAAGCATCGCGTCTGTCCACGCAGACATGGCAAAACGACCTGCTCGAACTCTTCCACAACGCCAAGGATCGCTTTCCGGATGTCGTATGGGAACTGCATCCAGACGACGATCACAACTCCACAGAAGAGGTTTGGGGCCATAAAGGTGTGCATGGTCATCGCCGACGTCGTCGCCAGCTGACACTTTCCTAGCGATCGTATACGCGCGTGCCCCGCCCTCGTTCCAGGCGCGCTACTTCTCCTTTCGCCCTCCGCCCATCACGTCGCCGACACCGTACTCGCCCTCCCCCTCTCCAGCCCCCGCACAGTCCTCAGTATCGCTAAGTCTGACTCTAGATTATGCTCACAACTCACGTTCACCTTCCCCATTCCGTTCCTCATCCCCGTCACCATCCACCAACCAAGGTGGCATTCTCCGTCTCCCCCAACAGATATCCCCCGCCCTTTTCTCCAATGAGCTAGAATATCTGTACACAGGAAAGGGCCTAGGAGAGGCTTTTGAGTTCCTCTTTGATACCTCCGAACCACGCGACCTCGTCGACGCGGAGGAAAACCGTATCGACAAGCTCCGCAAAGACCTGGTTTACATGTGGCGTTCTCGTCTCTACTCCGACATTCGCGTCTCCCTCACCGGTACATTTTCGACATCAAATCCCGAGCATACAACTGCAATATTCTCCTCGCATCGTTTCATTCTCGTCTCTCGTTCCCCGTACTTCCGATCCCAACTCCTTACTTGGGGTCCTAAAGCTACGATTGCGGCTGGATCATCCGCACCCGGTGAACCACTAACGGTTACGCTCCCTTCTCCGCCATTCACTCCCGCGTCCCTCCATTTCACCCTTGGTTACATCTACACTGGCACCCTTATTTTCTCCCATCGAACGTATGACCTCGATACCGCATTTGCCATTCTTCGATCGGCAAACTATCTCTCACTCCCCCACCTCTACAACGAGACCCAAGCCCGCGTCGTTTACGAAATGCTCCATGGTCTCTATCACGCGTTCCTCGAATTCGACGAATACGAGCGTATCACTAACGCCAAGTGGGGTATTGGTGGATGTCGATGCCGCCAGTGTGCCCGCAGAGTTCCACGCGTCCTCGAATTTGCGCTCGCCGACGACGTCGCCAACAACTACCTTGAGCGAGGCGCCCGACGCGCACTCGTAGGTCTCTTTGGGGAAGGCTGGTGTAACGCCGAATTCTCCACTTTACCTCAAAAAATACGGGATAGCGTCGTCAAGGGAGTTGGTAAGCGTACGACACCCACCAACGTTTTCTCGTTGTTGTTCGCCGCTCAACACGCGATGAAGAAGCTGGATGCCGCTATCGATGCGTGGGCAGATGTATCGAGGGAGATGGTCCTGACGGCGCAAAAAACGATCGACGAGTGTCTTGTGAAGGAAAGTGAGATGTGCTTTGAGCAGACAGAATGGGTCGAGATGTTGGAAGGCGATGGGGTCGGGTTTGAAGATGGAGAGAGGGTAGGCTGGGTCATGGAGGCGCTTAAGAGGGGGATGAGTGAACGCTATGCTGCGACCGTCTATCAGGTGCGTTCGTTGGCTCCATTGTGATTCTAACAAATCCTGATCAAATTCTGGTCACTACCACAGACGCTTGTGTCCAGCATATTACTTCGCCCGCATGTTACAGAAACGGACGCAACGATGCTCTCGCAGACGTCACAGATCCGTGCGCAGGTGGAAGAAGCCCGCGTTGATTTACTCAGATGGATCAGGAAACGGTGGATGGGGGTACGCCAGGAAGGTGGCTTCGACGCTCTCGAGGGATGGTCCATCAAAGAGATCTCGCAAGGTGCGACTCATTCTCAAAAATTCATTCGTCCCACATTTTTATTGATATTCTTTCTTCATTCATCTAATCCGAACTACCTTCAATTGACTTTTTGCAATCTTCCCAGAGATCGAAGTTCCTGTTGAAGATCTTATCTCTCCCGCACCACATCACACGCTCCGAAATCCTCATCTATCTCGCGCTCTCCGCCCATCCTTGATCCGCGGGTCTGGCGATGCAGACTCGGATACACTCTCAGTCCACTCTCTTCGTGCTTCCGTCCTCTCACGTACTATTCCTACCTCAAAATCCCACGGCCAGGGTAGGGAGGGAAACCTTGCAACCTCAGGGGGTTCGATACGTAGTGTCGCGCGGAGTATAATCACCCTTACGCCATCTGGTTCTGCGAGGGTGCGAAACCACAGCACGACGTCTCGCGCGAATGAGAGACCCGACTCTAAACTCACACCGGATTCTGCGAGCGTCACGAGTGCACGATCTGGTGTGACAGAAAAGGCTCGTGCTCACGGACATGTGGTCGGACATCGGAAGTCGCCGTCAATGAATACGACTTCTACACGTTCAACCAGCAGTGTAGACGATCGCGAATCGCGCGCAAGCGACAAGGATGGCGATGGCGAAGTGGACGACGACCATGACAGCACTTTGACACCAACTCCGTCAGTCACGACCTCTTCGAACGGGCGGCCTACTCTATCCAAGATCGTCACCAATAGCACTTCATCTATGCGCTCTACAGCCTCGACATCTATCAAGCATTCTGCCCCTTCTGTCCGCTCCCGGCACTCCACTGCTGTCCGTTCCTCTCATCACTCATCCCATCATACGACCAACGGTCTATCTACCCTCCGCATACCATCCTCCATACCCCGTCCAAATTCCAGTCTTTCCTCCGCGACATCCGACACGTCCACTTTCCGCACCGCACCATCTGAACTTGCTACGCCGACTTCAGCAGGTTCCAACGGCGCACGATCCCGCAAAACATCCAGTGGATCCACTCTCTCGACCGTCAGCACGCGAACCGTCGGGACGACCGCCAAAAAAGGCACCACGTCCAGTGCAGCAGGGTCAGGGCCAGGAGGCGCACCAACAGCCCGAATTCGCGTTGCGTCTGGCGTCTCTGTGGCTTCTACACGAACCCCTGTGCGACATCTGGACAAGGATGCCGCAAAGATCAGCCCCGCATCGACGACAAAACGAACGCCATCTGCAGGTCGTACGACGCCCGTCCCACAGAGAAAGTCGTTGGGTAGGAACGTCGTCGAAAAGAATGGGAATCAGAAATCCCCTCCTGCGCCATCCCCGCGCATCGGTCGGGTGGAGATCGGGAAAGAACGAGGGCCAACGACCGACAACGACAAGGAAAATACGCCTTCCGTCCCACCGGTCGAGTTACCGGAAGGAAACGATGACACGGAGACGAACCTGTACACCGTCTACACGGCGCCAGAGACCCCAGAGCAAGGAACAGATCCCGTCATTACTCCCCCTCCCCTCGAGGAGGATCAGATTTCCGACGACACCCTCGCCGGGCGAGAGAGCACTGAAACGGTCACCACCTCCACACGAACGTCCGAGACGAAAGCTTCGCCCCAACTTACACTCACCGAATCAACCCTCGCGTCTGCAGTCCCCCCAGGGGCAACACTCGATATCGGTATTCCCTGCATCATCTCTTCCAAGCGGAAACGATTCCGTGCGTTTGCGAGATATATTGGGGAAGTCCTTGGCGAGCGTGGACCTTGGGTTGGTGTCGAAGTACCTATCGACACCTGGGTCGGCGACTTCAGTGATGGCCGTGCATGGTGCGACGGTTCTTGGGGCGGCATTCGGTACTTTGACATTGGAGGGAACGGCTCCGAATGGGAGTTTGGTTCTGGCGAAGATACCCGTGCGCCGCGGCGGCGCAAGACGGAGTGGAGCAACGGCACGTCGACATTTTTCAAGGGATCGGGTGGTACGAAGAGAGAGGGAGACCAGTTGCATGTCGGGTTGGACAGGATGAAGCGGATGCGGAGTGCGTCACCTGCCGCAAGCGACATGTCGGCATCAGAGTCCATGGGGTTATTTGTGAGGCCGCAGCAGGTGCTGTACGTGGTGGACGCTGTCGGGACAGATCTCTGAAGCAATCTGCCCTGCTTATGCGTCCTCCCTACTCTCCACATTCCTCATATCTTTTTCTTCTTGACGACCGACACGACCCAACTCCTTGCCCACTATGCTGTTTTTTTCTGTGGATACCTAACGTGACCTTGCCATTATAACAACCCCTAGTATTTCCTTCATTCCCGTCGGATTTGTTGCAGGAACTAATCTCTCATACGACACAAAGAAATTCGTAATCCTTTGCACTCTCGCGTTCTTTGTCAGAAGGTTCGCATCGCTGTCTTCGTTACTCTGTTCCTTGCACTGAACTCTTTTGTTCTTCATACCATCAAGCTAGCTACTTGTTTACAGGACACCACATTCGTTGGTTTTTCTTTTTTCCTTCTCTTTTGTTCTTTGTCTCTGCGCGTACGCGCTTAACCCAGCTGGATGAGGCTTCGAGGTTGAAAGGTTCACCTCTCGGAATGAATAATACATTTCATTTTCTCCTTTCAATACCCTCTCTGTGGACTGTACGGTCTTCCTTCTAAAACACCCCTGCCACTCATTTTCTTTTCGTCCGCTCGCGCCCTGTCGATATTCTCAGGGAAACCGTGATTGTCCATCTCTCGTTTCGCCTTCTCATCTTTTTCTCTTTTCTTGATCCTTTGCTTCTCCGGAAAGGTTCACCGCACCATGACAATTGTACATGCTGAGCCACGAATATACAAAACTAACCCAACACAGTCGGTGTTGTAGCAGTCGGAAGGTTGTGGAACGCTCACATCGGCGGCTTTGTTCAGATCTCGCACGTGAACTGGCGCGCCGCACGATCATGGGGCATCTTTGCTAAGCTCTGCTAGATGCTGACGGGCGGTGGACCTTGCCCCCCGTCGTGTCCAGCGACCAGCTGGCGAATGTCAACTCCTCTGCGGAGTGTTGTGTTTCCCTTGAAGTCTTCTTTCTGGCCCATATCCCTCGCGTTACTACTGTACTGACCATACGACGACGTGCTTTAAGAATCTCACACACTAAAACTACTATCTAGGATGGCCCACCAATCTGGGGACCAGAAAACAAGCCTGGATTGAACAGCTTGATTCAATCATTGAAGGACTGAGGCAAGTTCTTTCCATACTGATCATAGAGATTTTGCTTTTTGTGGCGTTGCGGCCGTCGTGAATTGAAGTTAACTTTGCGTTGATTGATTGTGCAAAATAGCTGTACCCCAATATCCAGTATGTATGTTTCGGTTCAGTTGGCATTATAATATTAGGTGTAGGTCATCTGGATGGGCTGTAGAAATCAACGCTATGATTCTACGAAGTCAGCCTGATCAAGCCGAGGTACGCTACAGGATTCCGAGTTCGCAGTCACCACATGGCGCACATTGGATAGTAGCACGTAGGGCTCAGAGACCTTCCGTAGTATTAGACAGTGGAGCTACAGCGCAGGCAATTCGCTGTCTAATTATGCTGACTCACTGAGAGGGGGTTCACAACGACTAGCTCACAAGTATATATTACAGAGTGTACATAGTAGTAAGTCAGGTTAAGGACGACCTCACCGTTGTTCACCCAAGTGCAATCCATCCACACATCTCCATCTTCTGGCTCACACCCGTCGGCATCCTAAGCACAGTCTCCTTATGCAACTCATCAACATTGCACTTCTCCGAGCACAACACGAACCTCCCAAACCCGCCTTCCCTTCCAGTAAACAAACACACCGTCGGTGGTTTCTCCGCGCGGAAGTAATATATCGCGGACGAGTACGTGTCGACCAGGGTGTATATCTGACCACCTTCTGCCTCTGCCCTCTTAGCGTTGTCATATTGTTCCTTGGAGCCCCCACGAAATTGACCGTGGTCAGGCACTGCGAATTCTGAGCCGCTCGGCGAGAAATCAAGGCGCGGATAGCGCCCCATGTTCCCGCCGCTGTACAGGTGCTTCGCAGCAGCGTCGATGTCCAAGATGCCTTTAACACCAATAAACCACGGTTGCGCATTGAGAACCCGGCCCGCCTCACTGATCACAAACAGCTTCGGCGAGACCAAAAGTAACACAAAACCGAACACGAGCAGCACGATCCCACCCGTGACCGTGATTGATGTCACCGCCATCGCAATGCCAACAATAAGAGTCGGCCACGCGAGGTAGGGAATGAACCCGGCCACTGTCCTCCTCACCGAATTAGACTTAGCGAATGCGATTTCCGGGAAATCTTTCCATCGGATGGATGCGGCGCGACATCCGTCGATCACGAGCGCACCGTGCTCGGTGACCCCTGCGACTTGGATCTCGGGGAGGATGTCCCAAAGATTTGCATCGTAGATGTCCTCGTCGGCGTACCAACGCGCGTTCGAATCGATGGTGGAGGGTAGGAGTGAGACCATACGCTCAGGGATACGGTCGTTGTCGTTGGCCATGGATAAGCGCACTAATGCACGTAGGTCGTCTTCGGCATAACTGGGCTGGATGCGGTGCCCAAAAAAGCCCATGAGGGCGTACACGCGTTCTGCTTCGTGCGGGCCACTTGTGGAGGGGGTCGTTTCGATGGCCGAACCACGGACTGAGGGCAGGAAGGGAACAGATTCAGAAGGGATCGGGGGTGATGTACTAGCAGTTGTAATGCCGCGCCGCCATATCGCAGACTTGAGGAGCGAAAGACGCTCAAGTCTTTCCAGCGGGTCTTTGCCGCTGTAGGCATTGATAATGTTTTGCTCCAAGGCATGGTTGGGATAAGCAAAGTTTGCCAACTGGTGAAGCGAGACGGACTCGATCTCGCTCCGGTCACAAAACTTGTAGAAGAGACGATGGCTCAGGAGGGCTTCGGGTAGCGTCCAAACCCGGCCTCCCCAGCGCTTCCATGCGTCATCACCATCCCAGGAGTTCCCAAGCATGATCAGGGTTGACTCTGCGCCGCGATAGACGTCTGCCATGCAATAAAGGTCGAGATTCTTCTCATCTGGTGTCTCCCCGATGCACTCCAAGTCAAGCCAGTACGCATCAAAATTCATTTGGACAACTGCAACGCGAACTTCCTGTATGAACAGCTCTTTTTCCCTCTTCTCGTTAGGACCACGAGTGTATACGTCGGCGGCAGGGTACGAGATGGCAATGTACTTGCTGTTTGCAGTGCTGGAGACCATGCGCGAGGACCATTCATCCCCGGTAGGATTGCGAACCATGAGAAGGCGGGGGTAAAGCGAGTGCGTTTGGATGTTTCCTTCTCTTGTGTCTTTTTCCTTGACGCGGGTGGAATACTCCCTCTTCGAACGCGCTGCCCAGAGTTGACCCCTGAAGTCGCGGACGTAAGGCTTGTAGTAGCCTGTGTCGTACAGCTCCGAGTCATCCGACGAGTCATCCGGCAAATCTATATTCACCAGTTGTGCGAACAGCTGTGCGCACAGCCAGATAAAATACCAAAGCAGCTTGAGCGTGAACAAAAACCAAGTCCCAGTCCATTTCAAAAAGACGCGACGATGAAAAGGTTTGGTCGAGAGGAGCCAGATGGCGAGCTTGCTCACATGGCCTGTGTGGTCACTGATAGGACACGAGTTTGGCAAGTTTGGGTGGATGGATTGGATGATGAGCTTGCGGCATACGCCTGTGGTGGGGCTAACGTATCGCTGTTCTATCCCGTGGGATTTGGGTCTTCCGAGGTAGTCATAGCACTTGACCGTGGTGTCTCGGCGTGTCATTGGGAGGAGTTACCGCCATCTCTCGGGTGACATCCAAGTCGCGGGCGTAGGCTCGCTACTGACGACTGAGGATATGTCAACGAAGGCAGGAGGGGATGGGATTGAACTCGGACTTATGGTTTTGCGGGGATGGTGACCCGAAATTCATCATGACAGGTATGAGAAGTGTCAGTGGACGTCCTGAATGCCTCGAAGCAGCTCACAAGGGATTATATATGGTCCTACCATCAAGCTTTCTTGAAATTCTTCAAAGATCCTTATTTATTTGGCCATGAAACTGTGTTATGGCATGTGGTGTGCCATCCTGGCTGATCATGTGGTCCCCCATTGAGTCCTGACTGCTGGTGTCTCAGATACACCTTATATCCGCGCCCGTAGCACAAGAACAGCGATCACCGCGGAATCAGACTGTTGGATGTGGATGAGTTGCGCTTGCTGATAACCAAGCATTCGTGGGAAATTCAGCCACGGATTAAAGTGGCTGTAGCACATGTCATAATTTCGGGCTGTTAGCGTCTCGTTAGAGAAAGTGAAGGAAAGAGGAGGTGGAGGAAAGGAAGCAGAGGGGTCTGGTGGATAGGTGTACTAGTGGATAGGCCTGACCGGGGGTGTGCTGGGACGGAGAGCGCGGCCGACCCAGCACGGAAAGGTACATCCACGCGGGAGGCTGGACAGTGGAATTGGACAGAAAACGACCAAGTGGTACAAAGCGAGTTGTATGGAACAAAGAACGAGCCTAAGGAACGAACAAAGAAAAAATAGGGCGCAGGTGGGAGGGGCAAAAAAGAGGGAGCAGACGCGACGTCGAGGATCGAGGAAGGAGGCAAGACGCCGATGGACGGACGTCATGCGAAGATCGACGTCGGGGCCCGAAAACGCATCACCGCCACCGAGATACCTCGATGCGGTGATCTGCC
>JBBPQU010001074.1:0-11569 GCA_038092655.1 Boletus sensibilis
CTCGCCCCCCATCTTCCTCTGAGTGACCTCGTCAAGAGGTTATGAGCCCCGCTTAGCGCGAATCTATCTATACATCCATACTACTATCGACATACATCTTATCTCATCTCGCCGATATGTCCAATCATGGACAACCGCCGCCACCGCCAGCACAGCCGCCGCCGCCGGTGCCACCTCCGCCTCCTACCCAGAGCCAGAGTACCACGCAGATAAGCATGCCGGTACAGCCACCAGCGACTCAGACGGCCACAGCTTCCGTTGTCGATACCAGAGCTCCCAAGATCGAGGGGCTCAAGGACGGCAATTGGCTCGCTTGGATGACGAGAATGACGGCAGTCCTTAAACAGAAGGACTGGTACGATATCGTCATCGGCAAATTAGCCGAGCCGCAGGACCCTGTCGCAGCTAAAGAGTGGCGAGACCGTGATAATGCGGCGCAAGTCCTCATCACTACTTCGATTAAAGACGAACAAGTAGTGTATGTTAGGGAATGCGAGACATCTGCTCAAATGTGGGAAGCACTCCGTATCATCCATGAACCACGCGGCAACCAATCCATCATCTCCACCAAGCGTGCTCTATACAGCAGCACAGCCACGGAAGGTGCTGATATCCCAGCGCACCTCAATGAGTTACGGCTCCTTAGGGAGCGTCTCACGCTTGCGGGAGAAATAGTCGCGGAGAATGAATTCAAAGTTCTCATCGCGTCCTCTCTGCCCAAGAGCTGGGATTCGTACACTCAAGGCTATCTAGGCTACCATGGTGGGATGCAAGGGAATAATCATGCCCAAGCTCTCACTGTGCAACAACTCTTCTCGCTTGTCCATGAGGAGTACAAACGACGCAAACAGAGGGACACAGCCGAAGAACTCGCTTACTCAGCAAGCGGTTCTAGTAGCGTCGGCAATCAGAAGAAGCGTCGTGCCTGCGCCACATGTGGGCGTAACAACCATGTCACAAATGACTGTCGCTTCAAGGGGAAACCCAAATGCGATATATGTGGCAGGTTTGGGCACAAGGACGACGAATGCTGGAAGAACCCGGCGAATAAAGGAAAAGGAAGGATCTCCAAAGGGAAGGATAATAGGGACCACACCCGTAAGGGGAAGGAGCGTGCCCACATCGCCACGGGCGATTATTCAGGAGACTCCGATAGTGATACAGCGGAAATCACTCAGAAATTTGCGCACAATGTAAATGTAGCTACGAACGATGAGGCCAATGAAGCCGACTTTTCCGCCTACTCGTGGATCGCAGACTCAGGAGCGACTACACATATATGTAACAACAGAGACGCCTTCGAGGAATACACTACTCTATCAAAGAAAGTGATCCGAGGGATTGGTAACGTACCTGTCACCGCCTACGGTCGAGGAACTGTCACCCTCGATTGCCGAGTAGACGGGGCGATTAGCCGAGTCCGGTTACACGAGGTACTGCATGTACCCGAAGCGCGAGAAAATATATTATCCCTACCGCGCATAGATGTTGCCTCTGGCAGAGCAACATTCGAACACGGCCGAATAAATATATATGATGCATCCAATAAAACTATAATGACTGGTTCTCTTCAGAATCAACTATATTACCTAAATGTCACAATAAGATCGATCGAACATGCAAATGTGACTACCAAACACGCTCGTACATGGGCGGAATGGCACAGATGCCTTGGACATATAGGGATGTCCGGCATAACTAAACTACATGGAAAGAATTTCGTAGATGGCTTCTCCGTCACGAATAGCCAGAAGGATATACAATGCGAGGCCTGTATCAAGGCGAAACTAACTCGTATGCCACTACCCGATATGGCAACCCGCCGGGATCGCGTACCTGGTGAACTGACACATACGGACGTATGGGGACCCGCACGTGTCGTATCCACTAAGGGATACCGATACTATATATCATTCGTTGATGATGCTACTAGACACGTTCACATAGCATTTATGCAACACAAGAGTGAGGCCCCTACGAAAGTAAAACAATATATTTCGTCTATTGAGAGACAGCATGGCCTACAGCCGAAAGCGATCCGGGCCGATAACGGACGTGAATACGTGAATCGAGATCTGATCACGTGGTGTCTCGATAAGGGCATGGAACTTCAGACGACCGCCCCCTACTCACCGGAGCAAAATGGTACAGCAGAACGCTGGAACCGCACCATTATTGAGTTAGGATGAGCTATGCTATTTGATTACAATTTGCCGTCTGAATTATGGCCTGAAGCCTTTGCACATGCTACCTACATCCGTAACCGCGCGTTCACGCGTGCATTACCTGATATGACACCCTTCCAAAAATGGACCGGTAAACGTCCCGACATCTCACACTTGGTGGAGTTCGGGCGGACAGTCTGGGTACTGAATTGTAATGACCAAATATCGGTCACTTATAACAAAGCCCTAATGATGACTTACAAATACAACCCTCAAAGGATTGCAGCAAGTAAAAGGGAATTTCAAGCGTAAAGACGTACAAATGATACGACTACGACTATATATACTAACTACGAACCGGTTTAGGGCCGGTATGGAATATCATAGAACACGATGGAAGGAAACGACGTAAGCAAGTGAGGTAAAGGACCGGTAAAGGCTGTACACGATGGGTAAAGGGGAACATTGTGAATAAAGTGAAAGGATTGTCCAACATGCGGAAGACGCAAGTGCAATGGAAACTAATATAAACTAGACGATCGAGATGGGAATCGAGATCTAAGATCAAGATCCGATCGTATGATACAAGGTCCGAAATCAAAGAAGAAACTAGATGAATGATCAAGATCTACAAGGATGCCGAGATCCGGGCAAAGTGGCCGCGATCAAGATCCGAACGTAAATACCGAGATCCAATCACCAGTCTCATAGATAACACAACAAATAGATCTGATAGGCGGATCAAGAGAGACAATGGGTTATTACGCCAGCGCACAGCAGCTGCAACGCAATAAGGATCCACCAATGGACCATGAGACAGGAAAGGGGTACGAATAGCAGAGCGCAAACGTGAGTACTACAAGGTGAACAGTATCTAGTGACAGCGTAGTAGCATATCAAATAGAGTGACTGAGGATCGAGTATCTAATAGCAGCGTAATCGGCATACTAGAAGGGGGACTCGAGGCGGAATTACAGTAGTTTAATAGACGTACTAAGGTCTCAGAGAGGCTTCTCACCTAATCGACAGTTTAAAGACTTATTGGTCTCGTACCAGGTCTCACACCTAGTTCTACAGTTTAAGCACATGTTGGTGCCTTGGCTTTGGATAGTAAAGACTACCCCCTTCCTACGGTAAGCGTAAGGGAATTGGTGGAAATCAACGAGGAAACAATAGAGATCGTTTCAGGTGTCTTGGTGATGAATATGTGGATACTGATGATCTGGGTGAAGAAGGACCAGAAGGAGGAGGGGTGGGAGATCTTGGAGCAGGAGGATCATCAGGAAAATCAAGAGCTGGGGAGGGAGACCTTAAAGCAGGATCAGGCCTAGCAAATTAAGGATCAGGACATTTAATAAATACATATAATGAGCAAATGCTTACTGTTGTCTTGCCTGATCTTGCTCATACTGTTCTGCTGAGCGTTGACTATGTTCTCCTAAGGCCTGTGCAAGCAAAGCTTGAGAAAGCTGTTGCACTTGCTGAATTGCTTGGCGCTCTTGTTGCTCATGCTCCTCTTCTTGTTGCTGTAATAACTGTTGCTGCTCCTGAAGAAGTCTTTGACGATCCAGCTCCTGTCTCTGCAATACTTGTTGCTGCACCTCAAGAATCCTTTGACGATGTAGCTCCTGTTGTTGCAATGCCTCTTGCTGAACCTCCAATAGCCTTTGACACTCCAGTTCTTGCCTTTGCAATGCCTCTTGCTGAAGCTCCATCAGCCTTTGATGCTCCTGTTCTTGCCTTTGCACCAGCTCTTGCTGCAACTGCATTTGACAATGATGCTCTTGCTCTTGCTGCTGTAGTTGTTGTAATCTCATGAAATGGACATGTTCTTGTTCCTGCTGGGCTTGCAAATATCTCTGGTCCTCTGCCTCATGTTGGAAATTGATAACATGCTGGTGGATTTGTAGATTTTGTGGTGGAGGCGGGCAGGAGCAGGAGCAGGTTCAGAATGAGCAGCAGAGGAACGATTGCGTCTTTGATTGTGCAGCCTGCCATGAGTCTGATTAAAGCCATCCAATAACCGAGCATTGTAATCCATCCGAGCACCCATTTGAGGATAATTTTGAGGCTGGGGAGGTGGTGGCACAAATGCCTGATAAGGCAGTGGCTGATTTGGAGGGATGGGTGGCTGAGGAAAAACAGGCAACATTGGGGGGAGGAGTGGTGGTGGTGGAATATTGATAGGAGGAAATGAATTTTGCACCTGATGATTCCTGTACATCTGTTGCATATCATGATGTGCAATTTGATGACGGGGTATGCCAGGATATTGGTGAATAGGAACAGGGGGATGGATCTGAAATTCATATTTAGCTTTTTATACATTTACATAACAAATAAATAAAACAGACTCACCATCAGAGCAGCAGGCATATTTGATGGAGGTTGCATGGCAGGTTGGGGATAACGACGGGATGAAGGAGAACCAAGCTGACGTTGGTCACGTTCAGCCTGGCGAGCAGCATTTTGGGCACGTTGGGGGGAGGTGGGAGGAGTGGACTTGATAGAAAAAATTTCATATAAGATATCAATCAAGAATCTAGAAATACCTACATTCTCAATCAATGATTATAGATTTTGAGATCCAAGGTATGGCACAATCCAGATAGGAAAAGGTTCAGGTAGAAAAAAATCCAGGTCCAGGGGAAAGATCCAGGTCCAGGGGAAAAGGTCCAGATCCAAGTAGGAAAATCCAAATATGGCCAGGTCTTCAGAAAGATAGCCAAGGATGCACACCAATCTCTCTGCCTTACAGCAGTGCCAAGAGTTAACTAAATGGCAATCAGAGCAGGAGTATGACAGAGATAAAGGCAAAATGCCTGAGACAAAGTGAAAGGTAACAGCAAGAATGAAATGACAGATCAAAGACCTATCAGTCTCCTTGGCAGCCTCCAATCAAGTCTCAACTCTGTAGTGCAATCAGAGGTCTCAAAGCAACCAGCAGACACACAGAGTTGAATCTGTGAAGCTAGGTAGTAGAGACTTGATGTCACTTCTTCCTGAATCACTGATTTTCACTCCTGTCACCCTGGTAAAGCAAAGATCAAGTGCCTAATCCAAAGACTGACACTTTCACTCTGTTTTGGGTAGATCCTATATCCTGTATAATGTTTAGTGGACCATAGAACAGCAGATATATGCATACCAGCAAGAAAAGACCTTATCAGTGAGTTAGATCTCTTATCAGATGGCAGCCAAGACACCATTCATTAAGGTATTAAACTCACAGAGATCACTTTCAGACTCCAGATGAATATATTTTATCAACCTATGGGCAGGTATAGCAATGATATAGGGAGGGAGTATCTGAGTTGCAGTGGTTGGATTGTGGCTGTAGTGCGAGGTAGCTAGCTTATGTAAGCGAGAAGCGTAGCCCTACTGAACGGACAATGATTGTGGGCGCGAGCAGACATCCAAAAAAGGAAAACCACATGGCAATGGCGAAATACCCGACACACTCAACCGCTACTCACCTACTCGACCCACCCGAAAAAAGTGTCAGGTACGTCCTCTCCCACACCCCGTTCTCCACTAACTTATTGACTAGTTATTTTTCACCCGCAGTTGTGCCTTTGGCACAATCATGCAAATTTTTATTGTTAGAATTTACTTTCCACTGTTGTGCCTTTGGCACAATCATGTAAGCTTTTATTGTCAGAGTTTATTTCATCATATGAGAATATGTAGGAAGCTCACCAAGATCAGAATATACATACAGGGCCAAATCTGTATTCTTACACATTCCAACTGAGTGATGCTGAAGGTTAGCCTACTGTTAGGACCGTGCCCGACTCCTGAGTGTAACTCCGGAACTCCAGAGTTCTGAGGGGTTGAGATGTTGGCTTCACCATATGTGGTGTGCCCTTGTTGATCTTCAGTGTCTCATATTTCAGAGCGGAGTGGAGAGGGGGACTGGAGATGACTCAGAGGGTTTGGAGTCTGTGTCAAAGTCGATAACAAAACTAAGTAAAACAGTAATAGTCCAGAGGACTTTATATACTATGGGGGCATAGAGATTAGTAATGGAGGCAGAGCAGATTTGTAAGTAATGAGCAAGATGGAACCAGAGGGGGTGTGGAGCTGGAGCTGTGCTCCTAAGTGAGACACAGGATCAGAGGGAGACAGAGGGCAAAGCTAGTACATATACAGAGGAATGAAATGTAAGTAGCATAAGTGATGTAAATAAGTCCGAAAGGTAGGAGTTGCATCTCGAAGAGATTGCACCAGAGTTTGTATATATAGTGGTTGAAGTTGGTTCTGGAGGCCAGAGATACAGTATGTGACACCTACAGATTAAAGAATACATCATATTTCATACCAGTATCAAAGCTTCAGAATCAATAAATCAGATCTCTTATCAGCTCATGATCAGTTTTTCAGTTTGTTATTTCATCATATAAGAATATGTAGGAAACTCACCATCTTCACATTCTGCAGGTTCAGGACCCATTTCCAGTCCTCCAAACCACTTTGTTGTTCTACATTGTTCCTCATCCTCAGGTAGCCTGAGGTCAGCTTGCAAACTCATCCTTCACATCTCTGAATTAGAAGCCTCCTGCTCCTATTTTCATTCACATTTTTGTTCTCCTTTTTATATCCCCTCTTTCATTTGATATAACATTCATTTACCAGGATTGACATTTAAACTTATTTACTATCAGGCTTGTTCAAATATGCACTCAGGCTATCAAGTAGCTATTTTGGCTCCTACTTACACTATGAGTGCACATAGTGTACTGTATGTATGGGTGGATAACCTGCCACTATCTATATTTTTAGATTAGATCCCCTACATCCTATACATGCTTAATATAACCACTGTCATGTACTTAGTATATAAGGCTTACCCTTGAATCCCACAATATCAATCTCTGCTTGAATACTACATTCTTCCATCAGACTAAGCACTTGCCGCTGGATCCACTGCTCAACAAAGCTTTTCAGTCCAGGATATTTTTGAAAAGTATAGCAAAGGTGAACAAAAAAGCACACAAAAGTGTAACCAAAGTGTAAGGAAAAACTGTGGCAAAACTGTGGCAAAAACTGTGCTGAAAGTGTAGCAAAAAAGCGCACAAAAGCGTACCAAAAAACATAGCCAAAATGCACACAACAATCTAGCAAAAGTGTACCCAAAAAGCGCACAAAAGTGTAGCAAAAAGTGTAGCAAAAACATTAGCCAAAATGCACACAACAGTCTAGCAAAAGTGTACCAAAAAAGCGCACAAAAGTGTACCAAAATGTGTAGCAAATGCACACAACAGTCTAGCAAAAGTGTAAGAAAAAAGCGCACAAAAGTGTACCAAAAAGTGTAGTGAAAGTGTTACAAAAGTGTTGGCGACTCACGCTGTGGCTGTGGCACCGCCCTACTTAACGGACAATGGATTCCCTACAGCCAAGCCACATGGTTTTTGGTGGACAAAAAAAGGAAAACCACATGGCAATGGCGAAATACTCAACACACTCAACCGCTACTCTACCTACTCGACCCACCTGACCCACCCGAAAAAAGTGTCGGGTATGTCCTCTCCCACACCCTGTTCTCCACTAACTTATTGACTAGCTATTTTTCACCCACAGTTGTGCCTTCGGCACAATCATGTAAATTTTTATTGTTAGAGTTTATTTTCCACTGTTGTACCTTTGGCACAATCATGTGAGTTTTTATTGTCAGAGTGTACATACCTGCCACTGTTGTGCCTTCAGCACAATCATCTGAGTTTTTGTTGTTAGAGTCTACATACCTCCTACTGTTGTGCCTTTGGCACAATCATCCAAGTTTTTTTGCTACAAGGTTTTTCCAAGTGTTGTAAGGTCTTAATGTGTACACTTTCAATTGAGTTCCTTTTTAAATAACATTCTGGTTACAAAGCTATAGTACAATTCATAATTCCAAGTTTCTAAATACTTCATTCCAAACTACATTTGTAACTTTGGTATTTTCTTCATTGTCTGGATTATAAGGAAAGAAACCTTTGATGTTTCTAGGATGGATACAACATGAAAGTGCCACATAGAGTTGTCCATGAGAGAAAACAGGTGAACTCAGGTTCAGACCAACATGCTTTAGTGTTTGACCTTGAGACTTGTTGATGGTTATTTCATAGGTCAGGTGGATAGAAAATTGCAACCAACAAAATGGAACAGGGGAATCTTCCAATCTGCTATCAAGGGCCATCTGAGGAATGAAGACCACATTGATATTCCCAACTCCACCTAACACACAACACTCCAGGATGCGCTGAGTGGAGAAGCACTGATTCACACTCTTGTCACACTATAGTAAAGCAAAGATCAAGTGCCTAATCCAAAGATTTACACTTTTACTTTGTTTCAGAACCTAAAGCAAACAAACTGAGTGATGCTGAAGGTTAGCTTACAGACCAAAGAATACATTATATTTCATACCAATACCAAAGCTTCAGAATCAATGGATCAGATTTCTTATCAGCTGATGATCAGTTTGTTATTTCATCATATGAGAATATGTAGGAAGCTCACCAAGATCAGGATATACAGGCCAAATCTATATGCTCACAGATTGCAACTGAGTGATGCTAAAGGTTAGCCTACAGATTAAAGAATACATCATATTTCATACCAGTATCCAACTTTAGAATCAAAGGATCAGATATTTGATCAGCTCATAATCAGTTTGTCATTTCATCACATGAGAATATGCAGGAAACTCACCAAAATCAGGATGTACAGGGTCAAATCTGTATGCTCACAGATTCCAACACTTTGGCTCCTACTTACACTGTAAATGCACATAGTGCATGTATGGGTGGATAACCCGCCACTATCTATATTTTTAAATTAGATTCTCCACATCCTATATGTGCTTAATATAACCACTGTCATGTACTTAGTATATAAGGCTTACCCTTGAATCCCACAATATCAATCTCTGCTTGAATACTACATTCTCCCATTAGGCTAAGCACACTCTTCTAGGTTGCTGCTAGATTCACTGCTCAACAAAGCTTTTCAGTCCAGGATATTTTCAAAAGTATAGCAAGGGTGAACAAAAAAGCACACAAAAGTGTAACCACAGTGTAAAGAAAAATTGTGGCAAAACTGTGGCAAAAACTGTGCTGAAAGTGTACCAAAAAAGCGCACAAAAGTGTACCAAAAAGTGTAGTGAAAGTGTTACAAAAGTGTTGGTGACTCACACTACACATGCGGCTGTGGCTGTGTCACTGCCCTACTTAACGGACAACAGATTCCCTACAGCCAAGCCACATGGTTTTCGCTCAACAAAAAAGGAAACGCACATGGCAAAAGTGAAATATGTGATACACTTGAGCTACTCAACCCACTTGACCCACCCGACCCACTCGACCCATCTGACCCATCTGACCCACCTGAAAAAAGTGTCAGGTACATCCTCTTCCACACCCTGTTCTCTGCTAACTTATTGACTAGCTATTTTTCACCTGCAGTTGTGCCTTCGGCACAATCATGCAAATTTTTATTGGTAGACTTTATCTATAAAATCAAATAATCAAAGCTCACAGTCCAACAGGGGAATGAAAATGCTTATCTGTCACATGGAATAGGCTGGGTCCACAGGAGACTTTCAATTCAGAGATGTGAAGGATGAGTTTGTAAGCTAACAACTATCTTCATGCTCCCTATGGTTGTAAAGCACTGTTTTGCCATCCATCACAGCATCAATCTGAGTTCAAAACCAATCCGCTCCGTATCTGTTGCAGTTCAGTCAATCTGCAGTCTGGAGCCATGTTTCTTAGTCCGAGGTAGGTCTGCAATGGTCTACATAAGTTTTCCTTTACCTCCATTTATTTCCAATATGCACTTGCGAAGCACATGTCCATTGATTAGACAGTTCATTTCCTGCCTGTCATCCATCCCTTAGCTACAATATGTGTCATACAACTCCAGAGTATTTAACCCATGTACTTTCCGTGGGTAATACAGTTTTCTGCATGTTAGGATTCTCATCATCATATTGTCCATCATCATACCATCCAATAATTGTATTGCCTGTATTGCTTGCCGCCAATCATTTCCACATCTCTGACCACCATTCTACATCCTCTGCCCATTCCTTTCTCCTTCAGAGTTCTGGAAACTCCAGAATCATCATTATTAGTCCAGAAATACTCAAACTCTTAATATCTTGGGTGTAAGTCAATCAGGATCAGAAACTAACCACTCTGTCTTCAAAATAGGATCCCTTGGACAACTACTTGTGTCCTTCACATTCTGCAGATTCAGGATCCATTTCCAGTCCTCCAAACCACTTTGTTGTTCTATATTGTTCCTCATCCTTAGGCAGGTCAGCTTGCAAACTCATCCTTCACATCTCTGAATTAGAAGCCTTCTGCTCCTATTTTCATTGACATTTTTGTTCTCCTTTTTATATCCTCTCTTTCATTTGATATAACATTCATTTACCAGGATTGACATTTAAACTTATTTACTATTAGGCTTGTTCAAATATGCACTCAGGCTATCAAGTAGCTATTTTGGCTCCTACTTACACTATGAGTGCACATAGTGTACTGTATGTATGGGTGGATAACCTGCCACTATCTATATTTTTAGATTAGATCCCCTACATCCTATACATGCTTAATATAACCACTGTTATGTACTTCATATATAAGGCTTACCTTTGAGTCTCACAATATCAATTTTTGCTTGAATACTACTTTCTTCCATCAGACTAAGCACTTGCTGCTGGATCCACTGCTCAACAAAGCTTTTCAATCCAGGATATGTTTGAAAAGTATAGCAAAGGTGAACAAAAAAGCACACAAAAGTGTAACCAAAGTGTAAGGAAAAACTGTGGCAAAACTGTGGCAAAAAAGTGTACCAAAAAACATAGCCAAAATACACACAACAGTCTAGCAAAAGTATACCAAAAAAGCGCACAAAAGTGAACCAAAAAGTGTAGTGAAAGTGTTACAAAAGTGTTGGTGACTCACACTACACATGCGGCTGTGGCTGTGCCACTGCCCTACTTAACGGACAACGGATTCCCTACAACCAAGCCACATGGCTTTTGGTGGACAAAAAAGGAAAACCACATGGCAATGGCGAAATACCCGACACACTCAACCACTACTCAATCTACTCGACCCACTCGACCCACTCGACCCACCCGACCCATCCGAAAAAAGTGTTGGGTATGTCCTCTCCCACACCCCGTTCTCCACTAACTTATTGACTAGCTATTTTTCACCCACAGTTGTGCCTTCAGCACAATCATGTAAATTTTTATTGTTAGAGTTTATTTTCCACTGTTGTACCTTTGGCACAATCATGTGAGTTTTTATTGTCAGAGTGTACATACCTGCCACTGTTGTGCCTTCAGCACAATCATCTGAGTTTTTGTTGTTAGAGTCTACATACCTCCTACTGTTGTGCCTTTGGCA
>JBBPQU010001075.1:0-11568 GCA_038092655.1 Boletus sensibilis
GGAAGCCCATTTCATCACCAGCTTACAAGCAGTCTACCCCAATCTTTTCATTCTTGATTGTGGCATTGAGGAGCATGTAAAACTCCTTATTTGTAGCTGGGTTGACTGCACAACCCAGAGCAGTGTCTAGTGCAGAGCTCTAGTATCACCCAAGATGGTCAGAGTGCTTTTCAGCAAAGCAGCTTGACCAGTTTTTGCCCAGCCCTTTGAAACCATCACTGAGGTGGCTCCACACCACAGCTTCAGCATACTCTGTCAGCTGCTTGTGGCTAAATGGAAATCCTTATCATGCAAACTCAAGGCAGTTGAAACAACCCAAGAAGTCATAAGACTATCTCAAATTGCACTAGATGGTATAAACCACAAAGGAAGATGAAGGAGAAGGGAGAGGGACTGAGTTCACTCTGATACTTCTAGGGGAAAGCACCAAGAGAACCAAACTGAGGTTCTCCAGTGGTGGCCTGAGCCTTTATATACTATCTACTGTTTACATGTGTATATACCAGATCTACTAATACAGGCATAGGGCATAACATGAGGATATGGCAGCACAGCCGAATGGCAATGCATCAAATGGAAGAGAAGCATGGCGGAGATTAATAAAGCATGTAAGCATAGCCATGGCATGAAAGAGAAGAAAAGAAGAACATAGCCTTGCACAGCATGGAATGAAGTGAAGCTGTGAAGGTGTAGGGGAGATCATAGATCTTGTGAGAAGATAATGTAAAGCTTGTCCATAAGCGAGAAACAACTAAGTCTGAAAGATATGATATGATAAGTGTCTGTAATTAGATAACCATGTGGTGCGATAAGATTAGATAAGATAAGAAAGGACTTAGGAAATGAGTGACCATAACAGCAGTATTCAAGGATGTTCTTGGCTTCTTTATCTTGGAGCCATGCCTTGTCCTCTGCACTGGCCTGTGTCTTGCTCCAGCCACCCTTGATGCAATGAGACACTGTCGTGTGGTCAATGGTCACTGATTTTTTTGTCTCACTGAGCCATTCTGCTGATGTGTCTTTGCAGATTGCTTGCAGGCTCCTCCAGTTGGATTCTGGCTTGACTTGCTCTGCCCAGTAAGTTTCAACAGCACAGGTAATGGCCTGTTCTTGTCCTTGGGTGGCAAGTTGGTTCCTTTTTGACATGGAGAGAGGATGACCAACCATGGTGGCAAAGACTCTGAGTCTGAGTTGGGAGCAAAAATGAGAGTAACTATGCCTCGCTGGCCAATGCCACAATGTCACTAAATTGAAGTTGATCATCCATAGCCAGTTTTGGCTTATCTTGGTTTTGATAAGCTAGATATGACCTCTTGTACTGGCATCTGCATTAGCAAATCACTTTTTACCTGGGGAGTGCTGGACAGTGCTGGACAGCTCTGCATAGCTAGGTCTACTATTCCATAGCAAAATGTGAAAAATTAAAAAAGATTCTTGCCTATAGATCTTACTTGAAATTTTTACCATATGTTTTTATAACCAAATATATGTCTTTGAGATACTTGCCCTGACAATATTGGTTGAATTGCTTACATGGGATGGAAAGCAAAGTGTGGGAAAAGTGCCATTTTACTAATGTGGCTGGCACACTGTACAGTTGTTTAAACCACCCAAAAATTAGCTAGAACAATGGTCATTGATGTTGTTGATGCCCTATGTACATGAAACTCGGCCAATTAAATAATTCAATGACAGTGCATACAAAAAAATGCAAAATGAGGTAGAAATCTGTTTCGTCACAAGCATTGACAGGCATGATGTAGATTGTAAAACATAGAATGTATGAGAACATAATAGACCATTAGTTACAAGCACTTGAAATAGTCAACAATTGTGTTTGCAAGGTGTTACAGCTGGGTGGCTCAAACAGTGGTGATGGCTCAAACAGTGGGTGATGACTCGTCACTCATCCCAGACTATCTAATACAATACACTAAAGACAGACACATGTAACATTCAAAGACCTACATGGATAAACGGAAGCCACTCGACGAATGACGCCCTGCTATGGCGAAGCCGCCCAACAGCATCATGCAGCGCTCGTGCAGCCTCCCGATAATCCGGCCTTGCGCCGTCCTGGAACATTTGCTCGTATACGTCCTTTGCTACACGAGGCGCAAGCCTATCACTGATCGACCACATCGTACCAATCACTCCTCCATACCCCGCAAACAACATTCCCGCAGCGATATGGATCGCCTCATCCGAGAGATCCTCGTCACCCGTCGCCGTCTGACATGCGGATAGAAAGGCGAGCCCACCACGGGGACGTGACAACGCGATGATGTCAGATAGTTTCAAGCGGCGATGATCGGCAAGACAGAGTCCACTTTCAGTCGGGTTTGTCTCATCTTGTATTCCGTGGCATGCAAAATGAACCCAGTCCGCCTCCTTCATCAGGGAAAGTACTTCCTCAACTGTTCCAACAGAGGACTCCAGGAGGGTGGTTCGTGCCGACGGAAAGCTCTCGATTACTGCCCTAATGCATTTCAACTCGGTATCCACACCTGGAAGTCGGGATAGGCCATCTGAGGGTGGCTGACGGACAGTAAGAAGGTGGAGATCGTCACTTGATGCAGCACCGGATTCAGGTGACGGGGCAAGAATGCTCAGAGTAGGGATGTATGACGAGACAACGAAATCGGATAGTTTGTACCCAGGTTCCGAAGACTGAGTGCCATAAAGACCAGCGGCATGGATAGGAAGAAACACGAAAGGACCAGTCGGACACCAAAAAACGCGCGATAGGTCCCCAGGGGTCTGTTCAGAGACACAGATGAATGAATCGGCTATGAATTCAAGTGACATGACATGACGTACCGTGAGTTGCAGGGCATCCAAGACTGGTTTGACGACGCCGTTCCACAAGGTGGATAAGACGGACTCCCAGTTGACGCCCCTCCGTTGGTCACGGTTCCCCTCCCTTTCGTTACAGGGTATGGCACGAGCGTCACCAAGCAAAATCTTGAGTGCGTTCTGCAGACCCTTGGATCGCCCAAGAGTAAAATTGGGAAGCGGGACATGAAGTACATCCTTCGCGTCGGCGAGAACAATCAACGCATCACAACGAAGTTCCGCAGCGTTGAGGATGACTACCGGACCAGCGTGTGCTGAAGCACGGAGCTGAGAGAACTCTTTGTGGAGGAGGAATCGCTCGAAACCAGGCAACCCCCGGATCTCCTGGAGTAGTTTGTCTCGCTCGATCGCGAGTGTACGGTGCCTGTAAGCCTCTTGTTCCAAGGACTCTGTCGCACAATACTTCGCACTTTGAGTCTGCTCCAATAGTGATGACAAAGATTTTTCGCGAGTGGCACTAGCATGCTCTAATGCGGCTGAGAGTTGCCGAAGTCTACGGGCATGATCTGGATGGACAGCCGACAACTCATCATAGGAGCTGCGAAGCTGAAACAGTTCCCCCCAAACGATCGAGCGCCCTTGCTCGAGCCACTCTACAGCGGTTTCCGGGCGTCCCGAGTCGAGAGCTGCTGCTGCTGCCTCCCGGACCACATCAGCACCTCGGATGAGTTCACGGTAGCGGTGTGTAAGGGAGAGGCCTGTCCATGCAAGTTGAGGAAGGAGACCAATTGCAACAGAATATGCATGAAGGAGAGAGTGATGCCCCAAACGACGAGCGCATGAAATCCATCGCTTGGATGAATGAAATCGATTGGTAATAGGGCCTGTGGAGGCACAAGCAGCAAGTGAGTGCAATGAAATCGCTTGCTCGAGGTCACTCAGCTCCCCGAGGTGCTCAAAACGAGTGAAGAAGGCGTTGCCGAGATTGTTCCGATGGATAGGTTGGTCGGGGTGACTATCAGGGGTAGAGGCAACAGCACCCCTGTACATCGACATTGCGTGCTCGAGGTCGCTCAGCTCACCAAGGCGCTTGAAACGAGTACTGATCATGAAGGCATTGCCGGCATTGTTCAGATACATAGGTTTATTGGGGTAACCATCAGGGGTAAGGTCAACAGCATCCTTGGTCTCCGAAATTGCGTGCTCGAGGTCGTTCAGCTCCCCAAAGCGCTCGAAACGAGTGAGTAAGGCATTGCCGAGATTGTTCAGATGCATAGGTTTATTGGGGTGACCATCAGGGGTAGAGGCAACAGCATCCCTATACCTCGACATTGCGTGCTCGAGGTCACTCAGCTCCCCAAAGTGCACGAAACGAACTCTGAGGGCGATGCCAAGGTTGGCCAAATAGCTAGGTCTGCGAGAGTGACCATCAGGGGTGAGGTCAACAGCATCTCTATGTCTCGAAATGGCTTGCTCGAGGTCATTCAGCTCCCCGAGGCACTCGAAACGAGCGCTGAAGGCGTTGCCGAGATTGTTCAGATACATAGGTTTATTGGGGTGACCATCAGGGGTAAGGTCAACAGCATCCCTGTTCCTCGAAATTGCGTGCTCGAGGTCACTCAGCTCCCCAAGGCGCTTGAAACGAGCTGTGAAAGTGATGCCAAGGTTGCTCAAAAGACGAGGTCTGCCGGAGTGACCATCAGGGATGAGGTCAACAGCATCTCTGGACCTCGAAATGGCTTGCTCGAGGTCACTCAGCTCCCCGAGGCGCTGGAAACGAGTTCTGAAGGCGTTGCCCAAATTGTTCAGATACATAGGTTTATTGAAGTGACCATCACGAGTAAGGTCAACAGCATGCCTGATCCTCGAAATGGCTTGCTCGAGGTCACTCAGCTCCCCGAGGCGCTTGAAACAAGCGATTAAGGCACTGCCGAGGTTGTTCAACCAGGCAGGTTTGTTGGGATGACCATCAGGGGTGAGGCCTACAGTGTCCCTGTACGTCGAAATCGCTTTCTCGAGGTCGCTTAACTCGCCGAGGCGGTTGAAACGACCCATGAAGCAGTTCCCGAGGTTGCTCAGATAGCTAGGTTTATCGAGGTGACCATCAGGGGCAAGGTCAATAGCATCCCTGTACCTCGAAATCGCTTTCTCGAGGTCACTCAGCTCCCCGAGGCGCTGGAAACGAGTGCTGAAGGCGAGGCCGAGGTTGTGCAGATGGATAGGTTTGTTGGGGTGACTATCATGGATGAGGTCAACAGTATCACTATGCCTCCAAATCGCTTGCTCGAGGTCACACAGCTCCCCGAGGCGCTCGAAACGAGTGTGGAAGGAGTTGCCGAGGTTGCTCAGATAGGCAGGTTTGAGGGGGTGACTGTCAGGGGTGAAGTCAACAGCGTCTCTGTACCTCGATATCGCTTGCTCGAGATCAGTCAGCTCCCCGTGGCGCTCGAAACGAGTCCTGAAGATGTGGCCGAGGTTACTCAGACAGACAGGTTTGTCGGAATGACCATCAGGGATGAGCTCAACAGCGTCTCTGTACCTTGAAATCGCTTGCTCGAGGTCAGTCAGCTCCTTGAGGCGCCCGTAACGTGCGAGGAAGATATTCGCGAAGTTGTCGAGATAGGTAGATTTGTCCGGGTGACCGTCAGGCGTGAGGTCAACAGCATCCCTGTACCTCAAAATTGCGTGCTCGAGGTCACTCAGCTTCCCAAGGCGTTGGAAACGAGCATTGAAGGCGCTGCCGAGGTTGCTCAGATAGCCAGGTTTGCTGGGGTGACCGTGAGGGGTGAGGTCAACAGCATCCCCAGACATCGAAATTGCTCGCTCGAGGTCACTCAGTTCCCCGAGGCGGCGAAATCGATACTGTAACGCCACACCGAGATCCGTTAGGCGTGCGACGTACTGGTGATCCCAGACGGAAGTAGACCTGATGGATGCCTCGAAAAGTGAGATTGCCTGTTGGAGGTCCTCTAAATGACCGAGCTCTTTGAAGCGGGACGACAACTGGAAACCCGAAGTCCATGCATCCTCACCCGTTAAGCTGGAAGCGGAATCCCGCCCGACGGATGATTGGCCACCCGCGTGCACAGCGCCCCTTTTACGTCCTGCGCCCAGCTGGAGCATGCTCATTGCAGCTCGCTTCTCGTGACTGTTTGCAGAGCTGAGGTCCATCGCCTCATGCAGCAATGCCTCGGCCTGTGCTGCGTCGACTTCATCCCGCCGCTTCTCGAATCGTGCGAAATGCACGGTGGCCAGCTGGATCAACGTGGAAGGTCGGTCAGGGTGGCCGACGGGACGGGCAGCAAGTACATTGCGATACAAGGTGAGGGGAACGTCGAGGGAAACATCAGTGTCATCAACCCGACAGCAGAGGAATTTTGCCAGCGCCATGTTTGCCTGGGCAGCCGCACGACAAGGATGGTCCAGCGGGCAAATATTCAGCGCACGCGCAAATTCTTTAACCGAACACTCCAGATCCCGTTTTCCCCCGTACTTTCGGTAACGCGAGAGAGCGCTGTGGCCTAGGTTTGTCACATCTTCTAGCTGGCCATGGGACTTTGTGGTTGATTGTGAACATAAACTGGTTATCGAGGATGTTGTTGACAAGAATCGCGTACTTACGCAATGAGGGTCAAGAACCTTCGACGCTGATAAATCACCGCTCTCGCGCTTCTGCCGTCTGACAGTAACTGAGAGGGACGGACACGGTAATACATCATCGCCGTCTTCTGGGAGGGTGAATGCTGTAATGTCGTGAGCCAACAGACCCATATGCGATACTCCATCCCACTCACGAATGTCTTTTGCACTGTGGTTCAGCAGTTGTTCCACTGTAACTGTTGACTTTCCCAACTGCTCCCCACTACCCAGCATAGGCTGGAATTCAAAGGATCCATAGATTCCGAAACAAACGGTGGCAGACAGATCAGACGGTCTGCCAACTCTGTTAGAACTAACGCGAGTGGGAGAAGGGGAGTTTTACATTGGGATCGGCCCACCCCATTCGACAACATTATCATTCACTGAGACAGGCTTATTTTCGGTTCTCCATTCAAGGCCACTGTGATGCACCATAATGTTAAAGCCAGCATGAATTCGTCCAAGGCCAAGAGCGACATCTGTTGCTTGGACACCTACCATTTCGTGAGCAATCTTTGCGAACTGCAGAGGGAAAGTTCGCACTTGTGATAACTGTTTCCTCGTCTTCGTCTACTAGCACGTGCGTCACAGAACCTGAGGAAGAGGGCACATCCTGTAGCGGGTCCCCAGGCCTGGGTGTCTCGTCGTTTCCTTTCCTCTGCTCCTCACATTCGGGATGGGGGTTAGAGACATGAGGCGCTTGTGCGTCGGGCTGCGGGATGGGTCAGTTGGTAAACGACTCGGGAGGGAAGGTATGAAAACTCACAGTCGGGGTACTGGATTGTAGTTGTGGTCGTTGTTCACTTGAACCGTTGGTCATTGTTATTCAGAGCGGGAAACAGAGATGCAGCTGGGGACGTACCTGGAGTGCTTTCAAGTGGATGCTCGACTCCACAGCAAATGGGGCAGTGTTACTACGGTATCAAGACTGTTACCCATGTTACTTTTTTTTTTTTGGACAAGTGTTAATCATTATGTAGCAACTGACAAAGCTAGCTCTACATAATACACTAAGGCGGGCGCCTAGGGCGGCCTGTTACCCATGTTTCGATATTGTGGCTGTGCGTCATCGAAATCTCTTGCAGAGTCAGGTAGGTAGAGACCTTAGCCTGTTGCTCGTTGTCGCTGGTTAATGAATGCAAGCTCGGTTTGCAACACGACAGGTGTAGTCAGGTGCAGCCCTTGTCGGAACCCAGTGATCGTCAGCGCCGCTGTCCACGATGCAAACATCGTCCATAAACCTCGCTGTCACTTTTGCGCCTACGTCGCAGTTCCTCTCTAACCCGTCTAGTATCACAAGCTCCCATCCCGCTCTCCACCATCTCCAATACGCCAGACCAGCCGGCGAATTGTCGGACGTGTTTGTGTTTACTGTGCCTGCTGCCAACGATGGGATGCAAAGGGACGAGGTCGTGCAGGCGCTGCAAAGTTTGAAGGGCGTGCTAAAGGTCGATGTACTTGAGCCGCGCATGAGGACGAAGAGAGATGAGTTTTAGTATGTTGACGGCGCCGAGTCCATGAACCCCGACTTGTACATTCAAATGAATGTTCTCCATCCCAAGTCTGCGACGATACACTATCACAAGTGCAATGGGATGCAGCAAGCTCTAAGTCTACATGAAATTATCGAGTTGGAACCAGCCAGGCCAACTGATCATGAGTGATCACATCATCATTGATCGTGAAACTCAAGGAGGACAATGTCAAGTTAGAGACTCTAGAACTCTCAAAGATGCAATCAACGAATCTTGTACATTTACTGTAGTTTACATTGGAGACAAGTCCAGACGCCGCAAGAGAGTCTCGACTACACTTTCCTCCGAAACCTTCGATTTTCTATGCTCGTACAACAAATATGGAAGGAAAACAGGACTGGCCACCATGCAAGCCAAGTTGAGATTCGAGAGGCGGTGCCAGTGACAGGTTCACTGGCACCAACTTTTGAGCACTCCGGCATGCATCTCCTCAAGGAGGTGTTGTAACAGACTCAATTTTGAAGCCTCAGTGTAGGATGATTGATCAGATTACTCAGAATGAGGAACTGACAGTCTAGACGACTAGTATTTATTTGTATTACCACCATATATACTCCATGGACTTTTGGCGCCATCCGCCAGAACCCATCACCTTCATTTGACTCTGAATCGTCCGACGTGTGCACCATCACTCACACGGCCACCTTAGAGCGGTAAGTAGAACGGTACCGACTGTCTTGTCTGTCTACCCAGCGGTTTGCCTACGGAAGGCCATCTTGGCAGAGCTCGAAATGATACCTGAATCCTCGTTGAAACTGCGCGTCGCATTCATCCACCCAGACTTGGGAATCGGTGTGTTCCTCCTCTATAATGCAACCCAGAATGATCCAAACACTCCCTTAGGCGGCGCCGAAAGGCTGGTCGTCGACGCAGCGCTAGGCCTACAATCACTCGGTCACACTGTGGACATCTATACCTCGCACCACGACCCGAACCACTGTTTCGACGAAACCCGAGATGGTAACCGTCCGCACACGTATCCTCATCATCGACCTGTTCATTCCCTTTTTCTTCTCTGACAGGTACCCTCCGCGTACACCACATCGTCTCACCCTTCCCGCGGGCATGGCATGGCAAATTTCACATCCTCTTTGCACATGCACGCCAGCTCCATCTCACTCTGACACAGTTCCTCCTTCGTTCCACTGCACCCGAACACGACGTCTTCTTTGTAGACCAACTCTCGACATGTATACCCCTCCTCCGGATGTTCAGCGGAAAACGTGTCCTTTTCTACTGTCATTTCCCGGACAAGCTGCTCGCACATGGGGCCTTTGTAGAGGGCTCGTTTCAAAAGAGAAATGTTGGCGTGCTTAAAACGCTCTATCGCTATCCAATGGATTGGCTCGAGGAGGTTACGACACGTATGTGGTTTGTGTTGATGTTTCGGGAATATCAGACATTTTACATGCGCGTCTTTGTAGGACAGGCTGACACGCTCATCGTCAACTCCAAGTTCACTGCACGCATTACGGCGGCTCATCTCAGTTCCATAACGTCGACGCCCAAGGTCGTCTATCCCGGCATCAACATTAAAGCGTATCAAGCACCCGTTGACTGGACAGCGCCGGATATCGTTCAGATCATATCGTAAGATGAGCTCTACACTGTTTCTGATGCTGCTCACAAGTTTGTCAAGACGGCGACCTACGTTGATCTCGTTGAACCGCTTTGAGATGAAGAAGAATGCAGCACTAGCCATCGAAGCATTCGCTCTCCTTCGAGATAAAGCTTCAGTGCAACAGTTATCTCACAAAATGCGCCTCGTCCTTGCCGGTAAGGTTCTGCGCGCCTTGTTCACTCGAGTGCCAGCTCATACTCTTATAGGTGGCTATGACCCTCGCCTCGAGGACAACATTCGCACCTTGACCAGTCTCGTCGAACGTGCACGATCGAGCAACCTCTCATTCAACGTCTTCACACCTCCACAATCCACAGTCGCTGCTCCTTCGTTCACAGGCACGACCGCAAACGAACCAGACATCCTCTTCCTTTTGAACTTTACCACCTCGCAACGATCCGCGCTACTTCAGTCCTCTTCTACACTCGCGCTACTGTACACGCCCGCAAACGAGCACTTTGGTATCGGTCCCGTCGAGGGCATGATTTGTGGACTGCCCGTTCTGGCGTGCGATAGTGGTGGCCCGACGGAGAGTGTCGTGGACCAGCCACCAGAGCAACGGACAGGCTGGCTCCGAACGCCAGATCCCGGCATTTGGGCAGATGCGCTAGAGGAAATATGTTGCATGGATGAGTCAGAGCGGGCGTCGTTGGCGCAACGGTCAAAGCATCGCGCAGAGTCGGTCTTTGGAATGGCGTCGATGGCAAAGGAGCTCGAGACGTTGTTGGTAGAGACGGTGGAGATGGGCCCGGTGGAGACGTGGCCTGTGAAAGGGGTCGCGTTCGTGCTGGCTTTTCTTCTCGGACTTGTGCTTGCTGTGTTGTCTCGTCGTTATTTATAATGGCTAGTGTATGCCCCCGGATTGTTC
This sequence comes from Boletus sensibilis, assembly GCA_038092655.1. Classification (NCBI taxonomy): domain Eukaryota; kingdom Fungi; phylum Basidiomycota; class Agaricomycetes; order Boletales; family Boletaceae; genus Boletus; species Boletus sensibilis. The sequence continues at coordinate 10,460 of JBBPQU010001075.1, forward strand.
TTTCTGGCGCAAGTGCTCGGCCGTTAGTCGTGGCGGGTGATTGCAAAGTCTTTGAACCAGGTATACTGCTGTTTTGGCGTGGCGTATTGCTTCCCGTGGCCTCCGAAGAAGGTGCTTGAGGGAGGATGAGCATGAAGTGACTCGATCGTTGGAGACCATACAGTACCTGAAGAAAAGACCGAGGAACTCTGCAGGCTGTGGAGCGCCTTCATTCTCATCCAACACGATTGCAGTCACATGCTGAGCAGCGGTCGTAGAGGGGGTAAAAACACTAGACGTCTTTAGAGTCGACTTGTTCTTCTTGGCCTGCTGAGTGACATCTCTATAAAATATGTCCGTCCGATTGATCGTCGGTCGTCCATCGACGAACAGCTCGAAAATGCCGTCGCTTTGTCCTGGCGTGTTGAGAACGACGTTTTGCCGAAGGTGCGTCCAATCACCAGCGGTGAAGTTGAAGGCGCCTCGGCCGATGGAGAACCCGTAGATGGCATCGCAAACTGACCCTACGTCCGCGCACAAGGCCTTGGTTTGTTTGTCCTTGGGGGCATACTACGAACGGAGATGATACATAAAACTCGGTACGGAAAAGAAAAGGAAAGAAAAGTTGAGGAGTCGGAAGGGGGGTACATACCAGATAAAGCTCTCCGACGCCCTGCGGACGCCACATCAAACGCGTACTGAAACAATCACGGGCTGAGGCACCACCCGAGCACCCCGTATGCCCCCCAAACAAGCCCGGTAACTTTCCCCCTTTAACCCAATTGAAATCTGCCGGAAAGAAGACGCTATATTCCAACGTGACATTGCTCGCACCGGCCAGATTCAGCGGGCTCGCGTAGAAATCGGCGCCACCCTCGGGTTTGCTGCCTGGGTTGACGGAGTGGGCTGGGTAGACGAGCTGTAGGATCGTGGATGGGGTGTTGGCGTTGAGGGGGCTTTGGAGGAATTTGGCGGTTGGGGCGATGGCCTGAGCAGGGATTTGGGCGACAATGTGGAGGTTTCGTTGACCGCTGGGAAAGTATGTGACGTTGAAAGCAGAGAGGTCGGTCATTTGTGGCGGTGCAGCCCATAGGGTACGGTTGTCCCAGGAAGGGAAAGGGGAAGGGGTT
>JBBPQU010001076.1:0-11544 GCA_038092655.1 Boletus sensibilis
GTTTCATCGCCCTGGTTCGTGGTGTGCTTTCTTCACCAGAGACTTGTCACCTTGTCCTCAGAATGCTATCTCTTCTCCGCGTCGCCACTCCTGTCACTCTCAAGTTATCACCCCCATCACATCAGCTCACCCCGTACTCCCCACTTGGAAAGCGTGCCACATTTGCCGTGGTCCTCGCTGACGCTAGTAACTCACCGGCTGGCCAGGCTACGCTGTCTGATCATCCTCCTCCAGTCGCGGTATGCCACCCTAAAGAGGGCAGGCCCCTCACGATTGATACCCAACGATTTCCCCTCTTGACCCGACCGCTTCCAGTTTGCGACATCGGTAGTGACACCGGGAACAACAGTACCGCGAATCCAGACACGTCTCTCAATTCCAACACTGGTCATTCCAGCTTCGCACCCACCGCATATCCCTGCTCCAGCTTCCCTGTGCTTGGACCATTCGATCTTCTTCACTGTGTACAAAGTGGAGGGTTCGGAGCGGCATGGGCAGCAAAAGATAGGAGCACTGGCCGGCTATTGTGTCTCAAAGTGTTCAAATCTTTGCAAGACCCAGATGTAACAAGATCCGTCCAAACGGAGCTCAGAATATTCAGACGCATGGTGAAATCAAAAGGGGGAGAGAGAGGTAGACAATTTATCATCGAACTGAGTAGATCCATCCAGCACGACACCACGGTTATCTTCGCTATGGTGAGTCATGGACTTCTCCCTCGCCTCCATCCAGCTCAGTGTCAGCTCCAGGAACTCATGTCTGCCGACCTTGGCATGTACATGTCTACCGAACCGGAGAGGTGCAAACTGCATGCGCGTCAGTGGATGGCACAAATTGTCTGTCTACTTGTGACTCGTCACCGACTCCCATTCTAACCCATGACAGGCTCTTGGTATTGAATCCCTGCATGAGATGGGGATCCTTCATCGCGACATCAAAGCCGAAAACATCCTCATCGACTTCCGTGAGAACGTCCGAATCATCGACTTCGGGCTTTCTTACTTGGACCCCACTGGCATGCCCCTTCGTCAAGGGGGTGAGTACGCAATCGAGTTCCTAGGTACTCTGCCATATATGGCTCCAGAAGTACTGCGAAACAAGGGAATGCCAATTCATCGGAGGAGACGTTATGGCACAGCGGTTGATTGGTTGGCGCTTGGATGTGTCCTTTTTGAATTGGAGTCGCAGGACCACCAGGTACGCTACCTACAAGTCAGAACCCTACTCCTTGCCTCATGTAACTTACCTCACCTTGCAGCTACTTTTCAACACCGAAGAGGACGTGCATGCATATGTCAATTGGACCCAGAGACCATGCCAACTTGAACAAATGTACGCAAGATTTGAAGGCCTCGATCCTGTCGTCGTGAATCTAGTACAGGGGGTGAGTCTTGTCTTCCTTTCTCGCTGTTTGCTTCAGTTAGTATCTGACTCGGATTTTTCAGCTCTTGCAGGTCCAACCTTCAATCCGTTATTCCTTAAACGACCTGGAAAAACACGACTATTTTCTGCATCGCGACGGGTGCGTCTTACGGGAACGTAATAATAAGGATTAATAGCTGATTTCCCGATCTGCAGAAACGAGTTTGACAATGCCACTGCCCGAGGTACAGATGCCAGTTTGGTTTGACATGTGTTGAATTTCTGACATGAAGACTGTCACCCTCAGCACTGGAAAGACCTGTCCGCCCCGAGCTCGTGCCGCAGTTCACTGGGGACCACGGGCCGATCAGGGTCATTGAGGCTGCAAGGCTAAGCTCGATCTATGATTGGACAAACTTAAAATGGGCGGGCCTGGTGGATGAGTATGAAATGGTCGTGTGCTATTAGTTCCATTCCTCCACACAAGCTTTGATGGCCACATGAATGATACTGTGCGCCCGGATATGACCTACGCAAAAGTACTACTATTTTCCTCTATCTGTTATTGTTACATCGTTCCCGTGGAAAAATGTGGTCACCATTCCTGAGCAAATGAAGTTCGGAAAGGAAGCTTGACGGAACTTGTTGTCGCCATTTAGTAAGCGATGATGAATTACAGGGCCCATTGAGGGACGCCCCGCGTATCGGGAAATGTGAACACTCCTCAATCGAGACACGAAGTTATGTGCTGGTAATAAAGGGCATACATTATGGACCTTCAAGCTGCTGGCTGCCAGTCCGATTCACGGTATACTTCCGTCTCACTGGTACTCGCGTCCACTAAACTTGCTGCTTTCAAGTTGCGGCGTTCCGTTCTTTCTCTGGCCTATCGGTACGTGGTTCCGTCTGTGGGTCCCCAACAAGGTTTTGACGCCGTACACAAATGGATTTGGACTATATATGCAACGCACTGTAAAAAAAACTTACCCTGCAGTCCCTACGCGAAGAGCGCGCTATACGCGAATTCGCTGTTGCGTATTCGTTTGCTTTCTCCTCCGGTCCATTCTCTTCTTTCTAGTACCAACGCTGGGGCACTCCGAGTGCGTCGTCGACCTGACGCATCGTCGAAAGCCAGAGCCGAAAAGGATGGGTAGTTCGGACGCTCCTCCTGCCAGTGCGCAGCGCGCCCGGACCAAGGGAGACTTCTCTGACCTTTTTCGTTCTACACATGGGTCTCGTCACTCTTCCCGCACAGGTGCTGGGACTGGATCTAGCCCATCATCGACCCCTTCTCCAGGGGAAAAACCTGCAGGGACAAAAGCTCCGAGTCGGCGGTCGATGCTCCCCTTCTTGGGTCGCAAAAAGCACGCAGAGCAGACTGCGATGCCCGCTGCGCCGATATCGAGGAAGTCTGTCGGCAACGCGGTTCACCCAGTCACTCCTGTGAACACTGTTCGTCGCTCTTTTGGGAACGGGTGAGTGTCAGCTTGTTTCCCTTGGCAGAGGTGTCGTATGTGGCGGAGCCGATCACTAGAAGCTTGACTGGAACAATAGTCGATGTGCTTCTAGTCTGCTGGAACGATTGCGCGCGTCTCTCCCCTTTTAAGCTGCATAAACTGACTCCCTGTTCTCCAGACACGCGGTGTTCATGATTACCCCCTCATCGAATGGTTCACTCGTAGAGCCACCTTTACCCTCCAAACTTCCATCAGTAGATACACACACACCATCACTCGGGTCCAAGCTCGCGGCTCATTTCACTCCTTTACGATCACCATCTAGAAATAGCAAGGCTCTTTGTTCTATGGTACAGAAGTCAGCTCCCCCGTCTCCTGTACCATCTCCGACCGCACTGTCGCCACCTGTTCCCGAGGTAAGAGCGCCATCCATCGAATCTCAGCATTCGAGCAGGCAGAGTCGCTCAACCACCCCTCGGCCCTTGCGAGGACCTCATTCATCCGCCGCGGAGAATGGAGATGAAGAGGACTTTTCTGATCTATTCACCCTCCCTGATAGGCTCAAGAAGCCTCAGGAATCTCCGAAGACTCCTTCAACGCCATCAGCACAGATATACCTCGGGGACTCTCCGAAGAAGAGCGGTGAACTCACCCCAACAACTCCAATTACGCCGTCGGGTCCATCTCTTCAGTTTCCAATACCCCCGTCGACGATCATCCCCTCTCGGTTGATGTTGATAGAAAAGGGTTTCCCTCGCTATTCAAGTGAGCTAGCGTCTCTGTCGTCACAGGGGTCGAAAAGTCCTTCCAAGCGCCCCTCCCCTGTTGCGGTAGACAGTGGTAGCACTCGATCGCTTCACAGCGACTTTTCTTCTCAGGATGACCGACAAAGCAGTCATCACCGCACCACCAGCATTTCCGGGAGCGACACCGATACATCGAGAGCCCATGACTTGGCTTATTCCGCATCCAGCTTCAAACTTGCACCCGTCTTCCCAAAGCCTTCGAGCATGAAGCCCAAGCTTTCGGCGTCTAGTGCAACAAAGTCATCAAGCGGTCCACCGCCTTCGGTCCCGTTACCATCTCCACCTCTCTCTCCCAACCCTAGTGGTTTAGGTCCCCGTTCGGCTCCTATTACCTCGCCTAATCGCGTAGCGTTTCCGCGTCCCAGGGCCAATACGTTATCTGTCACGTCCAACCTTGTGGTCCCTGGCTATGCGCTGCCCAGGTCGAACCACTCTTCGCCTCCGCGCTCTAGCAGGGCGAACTCGAACGTTACACCTGACGCAACCGCTGACGAGCTACGAGATGCCCTTTTCCAACAACGCAGAAAGAATGCTCAGCTTCAGGAATATATCGTCACCGTCACCAAACGTTACGAAGATGATCGTATGGCGATGACGAGGACTATCGAAAAGCTCGAGCGTAACGTTCGAAAGAAGATGAGGGAGATCGAGGGACTTCGGTGGCTCGTCATACACAACGGTGCCGTTAGTGACATTGACGCTGCCGCTAACCTTGCACGCTCTTCGCTTAGCACTCAGGACGGCAACGCATTCGACGGCGTTCGGGGACCATCGCCGTTGCCATCGACTCCGGTCGCGCCTGCCCATCATAACGGATCGCCGTTCCATCAATCAATGTCTGGACAAAAAGGTGCGAGTATCACCGTGACGGCGGCGACGTCTACCCCAGAAATCCGCTCCGATACGGCGAGCTCGGCAGCGTCATTGTCAACGTGCTCAGTTTCGGAGACCAGCTCGTTGACGACACCATCCCTATCGGTGCGGATAGACGGGATTTCACGTGCGGAACGGCAGAAATTAAAAGAGGAAAGACGAGCTTCTAAAGCTCTTCGTCGTATTTCGGCTGTATCAAACCTGGGGTTGGGGACTGATCCTTTGACCCAGTCCTCACCCGAGGATATCCCGCTCGACCCGAACTTCGATCCCAAGCAGAGCATGGACGAAGTCATGGAAAAGCTCCAGCCATTTCGACACACCTGAGAAATCCATCATATTTTTAGTGAGAAAAATACGTCTGGTGACATGTGCTTCTGTTGACTTCCATACTCCATCCTACAGTTCATTTCGTTTGACTTGCGCTTTCAATCATTCTTCGCTGACATAACTATAGGGCTATGGTCGGCACAGCATGGACTTTAGGCATTTTGCATCGCATCATCTCCTTACCTATCACTCGGGCGGAGCGCTTCACTGGTATTTGAACATCCCGTTCCGTACTTTCATTCGTTGTTCAAAGAGACAAGGATATCCCTTGTTTGCATTTCATCCTTTTTCACACACATGCCGCATTCGCATTCGCATTCAGTTCGTAGCGTATTCCCGGAACCCCGTCCATTTTTTCCATTGGGTGTATTTTTACATCAGCAGATCAGACCCACCCTGCGATACATTCGTACCCTCTCTAGGCGCATATCGGTCCCTCTTAATCAGATACATAACTATCCCTTTTTTTTTGCTCCTCTTCAGGTCAGAGTCGGGCCTGGCGGGTCCTTTGATCGCTCCAGGTCTAGTGCGTCCAATGTGGATGCTACGATATACGGAGTACCCGACCCAACCATCATACCCAGAAATCCAAGCCAAGACTTGAGGCATAATCTGTTGCTTGCGAACGGCGATGCCCGCGATCTGCTGCCTCTATGGATGGTGGCGCTGGACTTCTTGATGGTGGCTCGTGAATCGATGGCAGTTCCTTCTGACCTAATAACTTGAAGGCTGTGACCACCCTCTACGCCACTGACAAGCCTGTTGTGCTAAGACTCCTGATCGATGGTGCCGATCGTCGTCTTTTGACATGCCAATACCACAACGACCTGTCAGGCGTGAAGGCTGCGCTCGGGTCCGGGTCGTCGTCCCACCATCACAGAGGCGATACGCTGAACAGTGCTGTGCGAGGAGGAGCGTAGAACCTGTGCCCTACACCGTGGGGTCATGGTACTTACAATGTTGGAACGCTCGTCTGACGGAATGCGAGGTGAGACTGATCGTGTTGAGCGTGCTAGTAGATACAGAACTTATCAATGTCCAGGTTGAGCGCCTCATGTCTGCATCGTGCCCCACTCAAAATGCCCTGTCTGGCACGGGACACCACTGAAAGCGACGCGAATTGGTCACCAATAGAAAAGGTCATAATGCACAAGAATGGGATCACGAAAACATGAATCTTCATAAGCTCTAGATGACAAAAAGTGTAGGATGCATTACATATATGCATTATAACCTTTTCTACTGTACCGAGGAGGCCGCGGCGAAATCCGTCGACCGTTCCTCGGTAGATCATGAAATCAGTGACGTTATCAATCATGGATGACTGTGCCTCGCCGCGTTCACTCGCTTATCAGGCGGAGCCACAGCTTATCAGCAAAGAGAGACTGTAACGTAACTTATTCGCTTGACGACTGTCTGCAAGTCATTCCAAGACAGCGATTGGAGGGCATATAACCAAAAAAAGGGGGATTCTAGGGCCGTGCCAGCGCCAAACTCAAGTGATACCTAAACGAGAGGTGTAGCACGAGTGCTGCAAATGTTATTGATTTGAAGGCGAAGTGCGATGATCGGAGAGAGATGCGGATGCGGATGTTCGTAGTGTCCAGTGTGACAGAGCGGAATATGTCGCATGGGTCGGTATGAACCCTTGGTCTATCGCTGCGGCCACACCCGAGTTTTTTTTTTTTTTTCAGAGACATGGTTGGCCCTGAAAAAACAACTTGTGGATAATAGACCTCGCGTCATGTTGCAATTTGTGCGGAGTTCGGGACGAACCTGAATGAAAACCTGAAGCGAACAGAGGTGGCGTTCGAATGGCAAGTATTTATCTGCAGGGTCCGCGGCGGGGAATGTCTGTCACGAGATTTCCTTGGGCCCCATCGAAATCGAAGTGACCACGACACCACGACAGTCGGGTTCCTTGTGGTTGTATATGACCAAAGTTGACGCGTCCCGTCATCCCTGCAATGTGAACGCATTGGAGAGCAGATCTATAGTACTGACCTGTTACACGGGAGTGAGCTTCTTCTCCTTGCGCACAGTGATCCGAGATGACAAAGGCATACATGATCCGTTCGATGCGCTGTCTATGTGGGTATGTTGATAATCAGCATCTGCGTGGAATGTCCTGACAAAGGATACAAGCGCAGAGCTAATACAGTAATGGCCTCAGCGTAGTTCGGGGGGAACGAGCTATACTGATAGGTACCTAATGTAGTAATGACCTATCAAGCATAATAAGTAAAGTAAAACGAGGGTATAACGGATGTACTATCTCACCTCAGCGGTTCAGCGTAGTTCAAGGGGAATGAGCTGAGGTGCGCTATCCTAACAAACAGGTTTTAAGTGGCCTTCGGGCCAGGTACGAACAAATATCAGTATCAACAAAGTGTCGAAATGAAACAAATGATAAAGTAGTCCAGTTACGAGGCACAACACGACGGCTTGACCCAGGGCATCAGAGGACTTGAAACTGCTCCAGTAATAGATTAACTTACATAAATTTGGACGCCGGAGGCTAGCAAGTATGCAGAGTTGCGAATCTTGCAGTGCACTATAAAGTTGCGCCAGAGTGAGACAATCGCACGACGAGAAAAGGTAGAGATCCTGATTCTTGTGATCGTTCAACTCTTACCAGCCGCTGTATTTGTGCCCAGGATACATGCGATAGACCTCGGTGTGCCACCCAGATACAAAATTTCTCTCCGAGTCCACATGAGTATCTGCTGGAAGTCATCTTTACTTAAGTGACGGAATATGATGGGAGCTGTATCTTGTCACAGGAGCCTCACATGCACAAATCTGCAGAAATCGGGGGTGAGAATGCTCCGCACAGACGCAACGCGCGCTGTGGCAATTACCGTCACCGCGATCGCCGCTTGGCAGACATGCAACGCCGAAGAAATTTCTACATGCACCATTGTTCAGATCGTTAACAGGTTGCCAGGAGCGCCGATGGGCCGGCCCTCTACTACATACGTTAGTTTTCCGATCAAAGGGATGCAGCGTGCGATCACTCGTATATGTGGCAGTGGTTGATGGACGTTAACCGGACCAATCAAGTGTGTGTGTTGATCTGGTGGGGGGTTGCTAGGACCAGGTTTACCAGTCCCAAGACTCACTGCAGAACAGCGTGAACAAAGTTGCTGAACATTGGGTCCGTGAGGATTCCAGTCCTACCACGGCGCTTTAGCAGCTCGTCCTTCATATTTCCCCTTGGAGAATGCGAGTTCAAGGTCCCTGGCCAGGCGGTCCAGCACCATGGAGACCTGATGCATTATGGCTATTTTTGGACGACTGCATGCACAAATATTGGCGGAACACGTGAGGTTCACCAACACGTCGGATGGCAGATTGTGGGGGCAAATACCGTGATCGGAAACTGGATTCCCGATAACTGGGTTGAGCAGAATATTGCTTGGCCAGGTTACATGGGTATACTGTATCAAATCTCCGCGCCCCATGATGCAGGGTAGACAGCAGTACCTTACTTGGCTTCGGCTCGAGGGGCACAATTTGCCATGGCACTGGCAAGACAGTGGTAAGGGATCGTCGTGAGATTGAGATCGACTTGAAGAGAACGAGTTGACTAATTGCTGGAATTGAAGGTGTGGCGATATGGGAGTAGCCAAATGGTGATATTACATAAACTTCGTACTAGCACACCGCCATCTCAATCTTACCCCGCCGGCGCTGCAAGATATGAGATCGCTACAGGACATTTGGAAACAAACACGCATCGTGCCAAGGTTTCATAAGGCTGTACGTGCGAGGCCGAGACAGCAGGGAAACTTTGATGCGGCCAACTGTTCGGCTTCTGTGATGTAAATTGCCAGTGTTGCTGGGAATGTTGATATATACTGTTCCTCTCCCTCTCCAGTCCCACAAATATCTTTCTGTTTTCCGCAATTAATATTGTGTCTGTTCTCAGGGTTTTTTTTCGACGCTTTCTGCTCACTTCCACTTTCGTAGGGCGTAACGTTCTCGGGTAGAGCGGGACGATGCTCACCAACTTCATTCGACGGAATGGTAAACGCAAGGGCAACAAGGTGAATGAACCCCGTTCTCACCAAAAGTCACCCTCGGCCTCCTTGTCTCTTGCGTCATCCCTGGTATTCGACATCAACGAGGAGTCTCCCTCCCTGTCGGCTGCTCAGAGTTCACGGTTGGGGGAACTTAACCTCTCGGTTTCCAACGAGGAATGGTTTCCCCAAGAGTTGCTCCGAAGGAGGAGTTGCTCTCCAGGGTCTTCTCTCCATTGTCCCCAGAACGTTACGGTAACCCAGAATAACTTGACGCAGGAGACCCACGCAGACTCGTCACCCGCACTTTTCCCTAGTCGCTCAGATAATGTATCTGCTGTAAGTGTCGGACCTTAACCGTGAGTTCAGGACACCTGATTTGACCATTTACTCGAAGGGCGTTACTTTTCGCAAGAAGTCGATACCTGCACCCATTTTGATTCCGGATGCAGACCTTCTTATGCCCAACGTTCAGATAGGACATTCGGCTGTTCCAACCGAAGTTTCTTCCCTCAAAACGTCCCAGCCAAATGCCAATCAAGCCTCTTTGAACCCGCCTTCACCTTCAACGTCGGACAATCTCTCTGCGATCTCCGGGGCTACTCTTGCACGTGCTTTAATCGGCTCCACGTTTGTGCTTTCGTCAAGTGAACGCCGCAGCTCGCGACATCGGAGTGGGGTTGTACGTCAGGATTCTGCGACGCTACCCCGTGGCGAAGCCGGTTTCCTATCTGACTCAGGGAGGCCATCGCCGATCCCTCCAGTGCCCCCAGTACCCGCAATATTGGCGCCATCAAAGCCAAGCTGTCCCTCTACTATCAAGTCTGGGGCGAGCACTGAGTCGGAATATCCTATGTCTGATGCTTACATCACATCCCCTGAGATAGTGATCAGTTCTGTAATCCCACGGCGAACATCTCGCACACAGGAAATTATCTCATCGACAGCATCTACATCAACCAAGGCACCGCCTTCCGATGTCCCCGGTACGACACCGCAACAGAAGGCGGATCCTGTCCCGACACGCACACCTATTGCCAAGAACGGCGTGTTTGATGGGCTAACAACTGCGGCCGGGGTACCATTGCCTATAAATTCCCAGGAGACAACACAGCACTCGTCACAGGAGGGATCGTTTTTACTGAGCTCTGACGACCACATCTTGGACGAATTTGATTTTGTGCCGCTTGAACCCTTTGTAACGATCGCTTCTCCTGACTCGGACTCGAGTGCCTCGTACACCGTGCCACTACTTAAGGGTAGTGACACAAACCGTGGACAATGGAAACGCAAGGTTGGCGGATTGAACCTCGTTCGGAATGGCTGTATGATAGGTTCTTTGTCTCGCTCTAAGTTTGAATCTGAGAACTTCTTCACAGTCAAGGATAATTCTCTGGCGGATGGTATCCCTGCCTCGCACCATGGTCATGGCATACCGTCAGCAACGATGTCAGAGCATGACTACGGCGAGCTACTCAACTATGATCTGACACTCAGCCCCGAATCGAGTGCTTCGTCGTACAATCCGTCGAGTGCATCGGCAGGATACCAGACATTTCCAGAGACCCCGGTGGTTTTCTCGCCACTTTGGTCGCCAACATATGCTCTCCTTGCGAAATCCGACAGCCGAGTGCTACGTAGACGTCCACCAAGTCCGAAATCTGCAGGGCTTGGGTCACGAAAGTTGTATTCCAGCATGAGGACCGCGAGACGATTGCTGGACAATAACGATGGCGCAGGCCGCGCTGTCGTATTACGCAGATCCCGGTCGTCTTTGTTTCCCAGACAAAAGACGCCTTCACCGAAACCATCCGAGTCGAACCTATCACCTTCCGCGGAGGTAAACGATGAGGCGGGCATCCTAGATGAAACGAACCGGTCATTGACGACGAACACGGTAGAATCACAGAATTCCGTGGGACGCCGGTCTGCTTTTCGTCCCCATCCACTTGCACACATCTCGTCCTCGAGTTCCTGTTTACTGGAAGAGGAAGCTCTTCAAGCACTCGCACCGCACTCAGCTTCGTCCTTGCCATCTATCATCATAGGCGATGTTGATACTTTGCCCAGCCCAACGACGGCCCCTGCTGCCGTCATAGATCCATCCGTCGAATCGCCGACTTCTGTTCCCCTTCCCGAGTCGACTGATGAATCCCCTTTCAACTCACCTGCATTGGCTGACAGTATGACAGCGGCCTCGCAATCGACGAGTCCACTCCAATCGTCCATTCCTATGACAACCACAGCCGTCAGCCAACACCATCCTTCACAATCTCCGTTGTCTGCCCCGTCCTCATCTCTCGGGGGGTCATCATTCCTACCTTCCCCGTCGTCGCCAGCTTCATGGAACGAGCCACTTCCACACTCTCCGATGCCAATTGTCTCTTCCCGAGTTGTGTCGAATGAGTTAGTGTCTCCTTCGTCTTTCGTTCCGCCTCCACCCTACCACACCGTAGTATCAGAGAGAACAGCGCACCATCCTGGTTTCATTTCCACACCTTCCTTATCGCGAGCATCCTCTACTGAACCTGGTTATCAGCGTAGCCGACAGGCTTCCAATTCCTCTGTAGCATCCGGTTCTGTGCGGAGTCGCGTGAGAACGCGGCCACCTCTCCCCATCGGGCCACGAAAACCGGGACAAGTCCTTGGCTCGTTTGTTCCTGGCGACCGAGGTCGAAACGGCTCAATATCTTC